>JABWPP010000049.1:25042965-25237965 GCA_016920855.1 Puya raimondii
CTGCTGTAACGCCTCCTAGTGGTAGGGGTGAGCATTATTCGATTCAAGTCAAATTGTTGAATCAAACGAACTGAAATCAGTCGGTTCTTAGTTTTAATATAATTTGATTCGATTCTAAAAGTTATAATAAAAAAACTCAACTAAAACAATTTTTTTGTAATTCAATATATAATTAAAAAAACTACGTACTAATTTTAAATATGATCAAATAATTAAAAATATTAGTTACTGTTATTTTAGATTAATTATTTTTAACATAAATATTAATTATAATTATATCTTATTTTTAATATTTTTAAAAATTAAATTAAATAAAAATATTTTACTAAAACCAAATAAACGGAACTAAAAAGTTCGGTTCATATGTGACGCCCCGGACTTCCCAGGGGGTCACCCATCCTAGGACTACTTCCGTCTTAACACGCTCAACTCTCTCAATCTGTTGGGCCTAGCCACCACCGAAAATGTTTAAGCCGGGTTGAAATATTAGCCCTATTATATCTTTTATATAGGACTATCTGGGGTGTCACAATCTCCCCCCCTTAAGCCCTGACATCCACGTCATGCTCCGACTCACAAGTATCAGGCGGTGTGAGACTCATCTCGCTAGCCTAAACCGGGGGAGCCGCGCTCTACCCATAAATCCTGGGGAGCCATACTCTACCCATAACTACATCTGGCTCAGCCGAGACTCATCTCACACTTTCGGCTGGTAATTGGCTTTGATACCAACTGTGACGTCCCGGTCTTCCGGGGGGGGGGGGGGTCACCCATCCTAGGACTACTTCCGTCCTAGCACGCTCAACTCTCTCAACCTCTTGGGCCTAGCCACCACCCAAAATGCTTAAGCCGGATTAAGAGGTTAGCCCTATTATATTTTTTATATAGGACTATCTGGGATGTCACATCATATCTCTAATTCAGTTCAGTTTGATTTTTTGAAAAAATTGCAAAATTCGAATCAAACCGAACGACGTTCATCCCTACCTAGTGGAGCGACGTCGGGCTCTCCAAATGAGCCATCCATTTAGTTGTATTTAGTCAGCGGTGTAGGCAATTTAATCCCATGCGCAAATGCAAACACACTTATTTTGTCGCATTAGTAAATACCAGAGAGCAATACTTTAAAATTCAAATCGAATAGTGATTCAAAAATATTATTAGATTAAGAATTACTGGTTCAATCAGTGGTTGACCTAATTGTTGAATTAGTAACGTCAGTATGATATCATAAATATTTAATTATTATTTTTAAATTTTAATATATGAAAAAAATATTTACACATTATTATTTTAGTATTATATTTAATATAAAATATTAATTTATAGACCAAACCAAGCAGATATAAGTTTTTAATTTTTACTTTTTATAAAACATATTTTAATAGAAAATAAAATCAATTAAGTTGATTTTGGACTGTCGGATTTTAATATGACTTGGTCAAAAGAATTCGGCTGATATGATTAAAATTGGACGGATTCACTGGTTCAATAGTTGAACCGTCTGTTTGCATGATTTCAGGCGATTTTTTAATTTTTTTTGTTTAAAAGTTCAGTCGAATTATTTTTGCGGCGTGTAATCTGACAAGGATTACTGAGAATCCACCGCCAATTATTGCTTTGGGTAATATAGCTAAGTAATCCGGTCTGAACTATTACATTCCGAAAGTAATAAAATTCCTCCAAAAAGGGAGAATCGTATTAACACTAAGGAAGGCGGATATAATTTATTTTCCGAAATGTAAATTTTTTTTAGAATTCTCAAATTACCCTTGTTACCCTCCAAAATCTCGTTTCACTTTCATTCTTTCTGTTTTCTCATTCTCTCTTCCTCTCTCTCCATCCACAACAGGTACCTCTACTTCTTCATTTTTTTTCTTCATTATTCTTTCTATTCCTCTTTTTTTTTTCTTTTTTTTTGTCTAACGTGGCCGCACGGTCAATACCATGGTCCATGGACGCAAGGCCAACACCAAGGCCGTGCGGCCAGATCTGGCCGCACGGCCTACACCATAGCCGTGTGATCATAAATTTTTTTTAATGATGAGATAACTGTATGAACCAAATGTAAAAATTATGTACATAAATATTTTAATTTTTTTATTATTTAAAAATTATATATAATGTGAACCAAAGGGCCCTATAGATTAGATTATGGTAGACAGATTTGGCCCGATTTTCAAATTATTGGTCGAAAGCGGAGGCTAGCCGTGCGCATGTTAGCATCAAACGGGGTGCTTCTGGAAGCCGCACCCGTGCTGCGCGCGGTGCCGTCGGTCTGCAGTCGACCGTACAAGCTGCGCTCTGCCAAAATGTTTCGCCGCGTGTAGTCGCAGATGCCTTTGCCTACCGTCCGTGAATGTTAAAGCGGCACTCAAACTTAAAGCTGATGATAAAGTTGACTATTTGCTGGCATTAATGAAATATGAGCGAGAGAAGATAGCTACTGATCATAAAGGTGTTCATTCGCCGGCTTTATTAAATCTTATAAATAAATGCAGGAATCTTCAGTAGCATTTTGCAATCCAATAAGAAGCCATTTAATTGCATATAATTATAAATATAATATAATTTAAAACATATATTATTATTATTATTATTATTATTATTATTATTATTATTATAATTATATTCTTATAGAATTTGGAATAGTGCTAAAATTTTTAGCTCGATTATAGGTATAGAGTGGTTCTACTACAATGGGTGACCCTCCTAGGAAGCGGGGCGTAACCGTTAGTATCAGAGCCGATCACCAGCCGAAAATATGAGATAAGTCTCAGCTGAGCCAAGATTATACAGCGGACAAAGTATGGCGTTCTGACTGATAGCCGTTATGGGTAAAGTGCGGCTCCCTATAAGGTCGGTAAGACTAATAAGACGAGTCTCACATTATCTGAAGTTAGTGAGTGTGCTTGAGCCTGACATCCTCGTCATGACTCAAAGGGGGGAGAAATCTGGTACGCGTAAAATTTGGAATAGTTCTATGTTTAAGATATAATAGGGGTAAACCAAGTTAAAACGATTATATCTTTTTGTCACCTGACTAGGCCTAAGAGGATAATAGGGTTAAGCGTCGGTGACCGTTAGTTATAACTATAAATATTTTATTTAATTGGATGTCCTTTGTGTAGAAGTGTGTGTGTGTGTGTGTCACTTGGGAAAGGGGACGTCACAGCTATAACTATACGATCTGTTATAACTATATATATTTTATTTAATTGGATGTCCTTTATGTAGAATATATATATGTCACCCTGGGAGGCGGGACGTTATAGTTATAACTATACGGTCTGTGACGCCCCAACTTCCCAGGGGTCACCCATCCTAGGACTACTCCCGTCCTAGCACACTTAACTTTCTCAACCTCTTGGGTCTAGCCACCACCCAAAATGCTTAAGCCGGGTTAAGAGTTTAGCCCTGCTATACCTTATATATAAGACTACCTGGGGTCTCACAATCTCCCCCCCTTTAAGCCCTGACGTCCACGTCTGGCTCAGACTCACAAGTACCAGGCGATGTGAGACTCGTCTCGCTAGCCTAAATTGACCTTGTGGTGAGCCGCGCTTCACCCACAACAGTCAACAGCATGAGAGCCTCGCTCTCCCCGCTGTACAATCCTGGCTCAGCCGAGACTCATCTCACACTTCCGGCTGGTAATTGGCTCTGATACCAACTGTGACGCCCCAACTTCCCAGGGGGTCACCCATCCTAGGACTACTTCCGTCCTAGCACGCTTAAGCTCTTAACCTCTTAGGCCTAGCCACCGCCCAAAATGCTTAAGCCGGGTTAAGAGTTTAGCCCTATTGTATCTTATATATAGGACTATCTGGGGTCTCACAATCTCCCCCCCTTTAAGGGCATGTTTGTTTGGGTGGAAGTGGGGTGGAAGTGGAAAGGGGGGAAGTCGTTTTCGCCAAAAATGACCACTTCCGTCATTTGGTTCGCCGTAAAAAAGTTACAATCGAAACTCGAGTTAACCTGAAACGGCGTAATTGACTTCAGCCCACCGTGGGCCGAAGTCAATTACGGTGAAGAGAGGTGAAGAAAAAATATTATTTTTAATTATATAATTATATAATTATATTATTTTTAATTATATATTTAAAATATTATATAATTAAATTTTAGTTATATATTAAATTTTAATTATATAATTAAATTTTTATTATATAAAAAATATTATATAATTATTTATTATATAAAAAATTATATAATTAAATTTTAATTATATAAAAATATAATTATTTTATTTTATTTATTAAATTATTTATTATTTATACATAAATTATAGTTTTATATCATACACTTCCTACTAAATAAACAGCAGAACTAATGAAACTTCACTTCCATAACTACGAAACAAACAACGAAAAAAAGTAGTTTTCACCGTACTCCACTTCAGCCCAAAATCCACTTCAACTCAAAGTACAGTTTCGACCCCTAAGCCATGACGTCCTCGTCAGGCTCAGACTCACAAGTACCAGGCGATGTGAGACTCGTCTCGCTAGCCTAAACTGATCTTGTGGTGAGCCGCGCTCCACCCACAACAGTCAACAGCATGAGAGCCTCGCTCTCCCCGCTGTATAATCCTGGCTCAATCGAGACTCATCACACACTTCCGGCTGGTAATTGGCTCTGATACCAACTGTAACGCCCCAACTTCCCAGAGGTCACCCATCCTTGGACTACTCCCATCCTAGCATGCTTAACTCTCTCAACCTCTTGGGCCTAGCCACCACCCGGGCTGGTTTAATAAAAGTCTTTATACCTTTTAAAAGTCATTTTGAAAATTGTTCCCCACACAGGAACTCTCCTTTGAAAACTAAAAGCCGATCAATCCGAAAACTATTTGAAACTGTTTCCCACACGAAAACTCTGTTTTGAAAATCGGCTACCACGAGGGGTAGAAATCCACCGAACATGCATCTTAGATACACCATAAGATGCACATCATCACATGACATTATTAAAGCAAATAACCATTCAATGAACAAGCAAGTAAATACGTAACTGAACCATAAGTCTAATTATTAACTGAAAGTAAAGGGGGTCAGAAACGATTAACCAATATGAGGAACTACCAGTCGGGATCTCTAAAGCTCTCTAGCTATCGCACCTCACCACGTCCCGACTCCCACCACCGAGATCACCTAAAAAAAATGGCGGGGAGTGAGAACATGTAAACATGTCTCCCCTCCCAATGGGTACCGCAAGCCGACGAAGGCGAGGTGTACACACCGGCAAGGAGGAGCAACAGATAGATAGGTATACGAATGCAGTAGCGAAAGATAAGCATGAGAATAAGCAAATATGAATGACTAAGCTACTGCAAGAAAATACCATATGCATCAACTGTAGATATGAAATAACCCAATCACCACCATGCCCTATAGATCCGCAGATCGCAGACAATGCCACAGTATGCTCACCCACCGGCACACAACCTCTACAAAGCACCTGGCAAGAGGCTCAAGGGTCGATAAGACGACCACTTGTCCGGAAAAGAACACCCCCACGGTGGCCAAACCGCTGGTGTACGTGAAGTGCTAAATGAGCTGTAACGATCGATGCAGAATGCTCAATCCATAGGACGGCTACAAGCCGAGAATAGCAACAAATAACCAAAGTACCAAGGATCGCTCGAAACAAGAAGCGATCACCACCGACCGAACAGGTCTCAACAAGATCATGCAATAAACCACACCTCTCTACTAGTAACACACACAACAGCAGAGGTAATACGAGAGTCTAGTGAACTAACTATCATATCATGCAAAGAAAGGGAAAGGAGGATATCACCGAGCGAGTCCACTGTACCGACTCCGGATCGAAGCACCCACCTGATCAGAAGGAAGAGCCTAACACCCACGGCTCGCAAGGATGACGACTGGACCTACGAAAGGCCGACCAAGTCAAGATCCAACGATGACACACATAACCAAAAACTCTCAAACCCGTAACTGTCGAAATTTCCGGAAAATCCACCGGAACACTTCCGAACACAAGAATAAGCCCCAGAGGGGTACCGACAAACAAACCAAGTTACCCGCTATCCACAAACGCACCAACTCAGGTGGTCGGACAGCGAACACAAGTCCGGGGTGCCGCGAACACCAACGCCCCCAAAAACGGCTTCCCGGGTTCCCGAAAGATGCCGATTTTGGCACCGGAACCCTCCGTCGCTCATCTGCTGCCCCTGAAACTTTAGGACAGCGATGAAGAACAGCCAACGAGGCTTAGTGACGAAGCCTGGTCACTCACGACCCCGACAAGTGGGTCCCACGACCAAACGTGCGTTCCGCCGACTAATTTGTCGGAAAACACGTCGGAAATCGAAACAGATTTCTGTGAGGGCGTCAAGAGCCTGGACAACCAGTCCAAAGGGCCACAAGGGTTAAACCCTTGCTGCCCGCAGCGACCCACGCTGCGACAATCACAAATAAGCCCCTAAACAATCAACTATTCACAATAAAAGCATTCAGGAAGGCCGTTAGAGCGCACCGCGCGTCCACACGACGAACCGCAAGCACCAACGGATAGGTCTCGATGCAGCGGAGGCTATGCTCGCTGCCCGAAGAGACAAAAATAGTCGCAGGGCACGGCCGACCCAAGAACAATGCACTAACATACAATAATAAGGCTCGACAATGCCGTAACAGCAAAGCGGGGTGATCCCGACGAAAACGGAGGTGAGCACGATGATCAGCGAGTCACTGCGGTCATCGTGCTCCCCTCCTCGAAGATTGGGAGGCGACAGGGGGCTCAATGCTGCGCGAGCAGCTCCAAACAAGCAAAAATCGAGCTCGACTGGAGCAAGCTAGCTCCGGCCGACAGCCGGCGGCCAAGCAACGCGCGCGCGGGCACAGCTCGGATGCGGGGGAGGTGAGGGTCACGGGGCGCACCTCGGCCGGCGACGGGAAGCGGCGGCGGCGGCGCGGGGAGAAGCCGCGCTCCGGTTCGGCTAGGGCACGGCTAGGGCACACCCGAGCGGGAACCAGCAGTGACGGCGGCGGCCGGGAAGGCAGGCGGCGGCGGCGGCACATCACCGGAGGCCGGAGGAGGGCGGCCGCGACGGCGAGGAGCGGTGGCGGCGCGGCTCAAGAACCTGCTGCCCGCCTCGGCCCGAAACAACAGCAACAACCCAGCAGCGGCGGCGACGGCCTCCAGGTGGCACAGGGACGGCGGCGGCCGGCAATGAGGGTTGCCCGCAGTCGGAGAAGAAGCCTGAGGAGGATCCCGAGGGTTAGGGGTCCTCCCGGCAGCTCTCGGACAGAGGGGAAAGAAGAAGAACAAGAAGAAGAAAGAAAGGAAAAGGAGATGGAGGAGAGGGTAGCTCCGGCGGCCGGCGGCGGCTGCGCGCGGGGGACGGCGCACGAGGAGAGGGTTCAGTTGGTGGCTCGGCTGCAGTAGCTAGGGGATTAGGGTTAGGGTTTCTAGGAGAAAACCCCAGGTGCAACCATATATACTGTGACGCCCCGGACTTTCCCAGGGGGTCACTCATCCTAGGACTACTCCCGTCCTAGCACGCTTAACTCTCTCAACCTCTTCGGCCTTGCCACCGCCGAAAATGCTTAAGCCGGGTTGAGAGATTAGCCCTATTATATCTTTTATATAGGACTTATCTGGGGTCTCACAATCTCCCCCCCTTTAAGCCCTGACGTCCTCGTCAGGCTCAGACTCACAAGTACCAGGCGGTGTGAGACTCGTCTCGCTAGCCTAAACCGACTTTGTGGTGAGCCGCGCTCCAACCACAACAGTCAACAGCTCGAGAGCCTCGCTCTCTCTGCTGCACACCAGGCTCAGCCGAGACTCATCTCACACTTCCGGCTGGTAATTGGCTCTGATACCAACTGTGACGCCCCGGACTTTCCCAGGGAGTCACCCATCCTAGGACTACTCCCGTCCTAGCACGCTTAACTCTCTCAACCTCTTCGGCCTTGCCACCGCCGAAAATGCTTAAGCCGGGTTGAGAGATTAGCCCTATTATATCTTTTATATAGGACTTATATGGGGTCTCACATATACACTATGGTATTTTTGCACAAAACCTCTCAAAAACTCAAAAATCCAAACCCAGCCCTCCACAGCGCATGTAAAACACGTCGACACCCCTCCACGAGCAGTCTCACGCGAAACGGCACATAAAATGTAGCGATTTTTGCGAAAAGATCCAAAAAGGCACTTTCGATGCTTCGACGATGATCACGTGATATCCGGCGATCCGTCTGTCGGATTCGCGAACGGATCGTGCCATCGCGGTCAGCACTGCCGACACATCGAACCTGCGATTTTATATTGCCAGAAACGGTCGCCGATTCGCGACAAAAGCTATCCTCTTCCGTCCAACACAATCACACACATGCAATTACATATATACATATATATATACCCTATATATACATATATATACATGTAGAGAGAGAGAGATAGAGAGAGAGAAAAACAAATTCAACTTTCAAAATTCAAAATCTTACATCATGCCCACCTTACAAGAAGTTTCGTCCCCGAAACTTACTCACGCATCCTCCACAAACAACTGCGGGTACCACTCTCGCATAGTCGACTCCAGCTTCCAAGTAGCCTCGCGCTCATCGTGGTTCGCCCACTGAACCTTCACATACGGAATACTCCGGTTCCTCAACTGCTTCACCTCGCTGGCCAAAATCCGCAACGGCGCCTCGTCGTAGCTGAGATCCTCCTTCAACTGAACCGTCGTCGGGCTAATAACATGCGACGGGTCAGGGATGTACTTCCGAAGTATGGACACGTGGAAAACGTTGTGCACTTGAGCAAGACTCGGAGGGAGAGCCAACCGATAAGCCATCGGACCCACGCGCTCAAGAATCTCGAACGGTCCCACAAATCGCGGACTAAGCTTGTTCCGCAATCCGAACCGTTTGATCCCTCTAGACGGTGACACCTTGAGCAGCACATGCTCACATGCTCACCGACCTGAAACTCCAGGTCACGCCGTCGCTGGTCCGCGTAGCTTTTCTGTCGACTCTGCGCAGTCAGTAGCCGCTGCCTCGCACTGCGAATCCTGGATTCTACGTCCTCCAATAGGTCGGGCCCAATCACTCGACGTTCACCCATATCATCCAACAGATAGGAGATCGACATCGACGTCCATACAAGGCTTCATACGGCGCCATTCCAATACTCGCCTGGTAACTGTTGTTGTAGGCAAACTCCACCAAGGAAAGGTATTTGTACTATCCATCACCATAGTCCAAAACGCACGCTCGGAGCATATCCTCAAGAGTCTGGATGACTCGCTCCGACTGTCCGTCATTCTGAGGGTGGAAAGCTGTGTTGAAGTTGAGCTTCGTACCCAAGGCCTGCTGCAAACTCCTCCTAAACTGGGATACAAAATGAGTGTCCCGATCCGAAACAATTGACACAGTCACTCCATAAAGTCTGACGATCTCATCCAAGTAAAGCTGTGCCAGTCGATCACGAGACCAAGTAGTGTGTAACGGCAGAAAGTGGGCCGCTTTCGTCAGTCTATCCACAAAGACCCAGATCGCATCATGGCCTCGCTGAGATCGAGGCAACCCGGTGACGAAATCCATAGAGATTTGCTCCTACTTCCATACAGGTACCGATAACGGTTGAAGTTTCCCTGCTGGTCGCTGATGCTCAGCCTTCACCTGCTGACAAACGAGACACTGCGCCACATGCTGAGCTACATCCATCTTCATACCAGGCCACCAGACACTCTGCTTCAAGTCGCGGTACATCTTAGTCCTATATATAAGATATAGCAGGGCTAAACTCTTAACCCGGCTTAAGCATTTTGGATGGTGGCTAGACCCAAGAGGTTAAGAGAGTTAAGCGTGCTAGGACGGGAGTAGTCCTAGGATGGGTGACCCTTGGGAAGTTGGGGCGTCACAGTTGGTATCAGAGCTAATTACCAGCCGAAAGTGTGAGATGAGTCTCGGTTGAGCCAGGATTATACAGCGAGGAGAGCGAGGCTCTCATGCTGTTGACTGTTGTGGGTGGAGCGCGGCTCACCACAAGATCAGTTTAGGCTTAGCGAGACGAGTCTCACATCGCCTGGTACTTGTGAGTCTGAGCCTGACGAGGACGTCATGGCTTAAAGGGGGGGGGGGAGATTGTGAGACCCCAGATAGTCCTATATATAAGATATAATAGGGCTAAACTCTTAACCCGGCTTAAGCATTTTGGGCAGTGGCTAGGCCCAAGAGGTTAAGAGAGTTAAGCGTGCTAGGACGGGAGTAGTCCTAGGATGGGTGACCCCCTGGGAAGTTGGGGCGTCACACGGTCAGTTACAACTATAAATATTTTATTTAATTGGATGTCCTTTATGTAGAATATATACATGTCACCCTGAGAAGCGGGGCATCATAGTTATAATTATACGGTCAGTTATAACTATATATATTTTATTTAATTGGATATCCTTTATGTAGATATATATGCCATCCTGGGAAGCGAACTATACGGTCAGTTATAACTATATATATTTTATTTAATTGGATATCCTATATGTAAAATATATATATGTCGCCCTGGGAAGCGGGGCGTCACAGTTATAACTATACGGTTAGTTATAACAACATATATTTTATTTAATTGGATGTCCTTTTTATAGTGTGTATATATAGATGTATAGTCCAGCTATGGTGCTTTTGAAAGCACTAAGCATTTGGTGCTTGTAAGTTTTCTATGGTTAGATCTATCCCTTCGATCAATTTCATCCCTTAGATTATGCTATTCCACCAACCACCCACTCAACTTTAGGAGACCACTATTATCCTAACCCTACAAATCTTCATCCCAAGGCTAAAAACCTATAAGCACCAATGACTTTGTGCATTTAAAAGCATAGAATCTCAATTCTACATATATATATATATATATATATATATATATATATATATATATATATATATATATATATATATATATATATATATAGTTCACTTAGTATACTACTAATAATATATAAATAGCGTTTGCTATCAACTTTTTCACCCTTGGATTATTACTATTGCACCAACCCCCACTAAACCCTAGCCAGTCGATGGTCAAAAAGTTGATAGTAAACACTATTTCCATACTATCAATAGTATTCTAGCTCCACTCCATATATATATATAGAACAATGCTACTATACTATTAATAGCACCAAGTCATTGGTACTATTAGGTTTTCGGCCATTGGATAAAGGGATGTGTAGTTAGGATGATAGTGGTCCTCGAGGGATGAATAGGTGGTTGGTTGAATAGTATGATCTAACGGGTGAAAATGGTTAAAAGGATAGATCTAACAGCAGAAAACTTGGTAGCACCAAGTGCTTGGTGCTATTGATAGCATAGTAGCCGAACTACATATATAGAGTCCGGCTGCTATACTGTCAGTAGCATGGAGGCCTCCGTTCTACCAAGTTGTTTTCAATGATGCGGCTTCCAAATCGACGATCGCCTCAGTTAGACTTGATCTACACTATTGAAAGTATTTGAAAACTAAATTTCATAATTTTTTGATATAATTTACCTATCAAACAAGTAGTCCAAAAATGAATGACTGAAAATAAAAATCTCATAAAAAATTATGGTAAAAAACTTGAATTTAAGATCAAAGATACTGATCTTACTCTAAATAGTAAAAAGAATTTTCTATAAAAATTTCTTAGATTTGGATTGTTTTACACCGTTAAGTTCACAAACGCATCACATCGACTATTAAAATTGTCAATTTTGAGATTTTTTTTTATCACTAGCCAAATAATGTCAAAAAATTATAAAATTTAGTTTTCAAATACTTTTAATAGTATACATCAAGTCTAACAGAGCCGATCGTTGATTTGAAAGCCACATCATTGAAAACAACTTAGTAGCATGGAGGCCTCCGTGTTACCGATAGTATAGCAGCCTAGCTCTATATAGAGAGAGAGAGAGAGAGTCCGACTATGGTGCTTTTAAAAGCACCAACCACTTGGTGCTTGTAAGTTTTCCACTGTTAGATCTATTCCTTTGACCAATTTTATTCCTTAGATCATGCTATTCCATCAACCACCACTCAACGCTAGGGCCAGTATCATCCTAATCCTACAAGTCTTCATCCAAAGGCCAAAAACTTACAAGCACCAATGACTTTTTATTTTTAAAAGCATAGGAGCTCGATCTATATATACTAAAGTTGCTCTTTCTAGTTGCTGCAATTAAAATTACAGTAAAACGCCCCAAGCCATGATCTTTTATTATTTTATAACATTAATTTTAGAGGGAAGTAGCGGGGAGAGTAGATAAAAGTAGGAAAAAATGACAAGAAATTGGAACATCAATTTGGAAAAGATAGACGAGAGCTGTTGAATGGTCATTTCGAATTTGGCTTTTTCGAATTTTTTGATTTGGGTGGCCCAGAACCTGCAGAGTATTTAGTATTTACCCTCATACCCTGTTGGAAACTTGAATCAATGGTTAATTAATGGTTGATGACTATTTTCGCGATTTGAATGATTCCCAAATCAATCGAACAAGTCAATCGTTAACCAAGCCAGATTTCCGATTGACTTGCAACGCGGCTCAAAAAATGACCCTCAGTTGATAGAATCAAGCGATAGGTTGAGTAAGGAATGTCTCAACCGGATTCCTATCGCTTGAGTAAGGATCCTCTCAACCAGATTCCTTCTTAGAATGTAAAATCTTTTCAAGACAAACCAAACTTAAGACTGTAGAACAAAGTCGCTTGAAATAAGATCCAAACTAGATAATCTTCATTAAAATCTTAAGTAATTTCTTATAGCCTGCTTCTTCTCCTTGCTTTACTCATAGGCCTTGCTCTTTGAGCGCATTGGGCTTTGTTCCTCTCATCCTGCACGATGAACAAGAGTAACTCACAAGGCGGGTGTAGCACTTTGAATTTCAGTGCGTTGTTTCGAACTTTACTAAATTTGATGAAGTTCGGAGAGAGCCGATAATGGCTGGTGTGGAATTGGGTTCCTAAGGTTTCGGAACATTATGGGTACGAGTGGAAACCCGAAAATTGAAAAATTATGAAAAAAGTGACCAAGTGGAGCAAAACTGCTCACGGGGTCCGGACCCTGGAAGCTGGGGTCCGGACAATGAAGTCCGCGGGCAGCCACGGTCCGGACCCGAATGTCACGGTCCGGACCCGAGCTGGTCTCCGAGTTGGGGTGCGTACGGGTTCCGGACCCGGACACCAAGGTCCGGACCCGGCCTGCGCACTGGCCAGTTATCAGTGCGGGGTCCGGACCCTACTCGCAAGGTCCGGACCCGGCTGTGGCAGAATGCCCAGTGAAGGGTATTTTGGTAATTTCGTGGGGGATGGGCTATGTATAGAGGGCTGAAGTCCCTCTCCTCATTACTCCTCCATTTTTTCTCTCATTCCCTCTCCCTCTCCCTCACTTTCTCTCTCTAGAGATCTCTCCAAAGCTTGGAGAAGTGAAGGATTTGACCTTGGGAAAAGCTTCTAAGGTGGATTTGGAGCTTCTTGGTGTAAGAAGGAGCTTGGGAGCTAGGGCTTTGAGGTGAGTTCTTGTGATTTAGGGTTTAAACCTTGGATTCAACCCTTTGAAATGAGGTTTTTGGAAACCCTAGGCGATCTAAACCACAAATGGTGGGAGATTGGCCATGAAATCTAGGGTTTGGCTTGCATGCATGCAAACCCTAGGTAGATTTGGGGCTTTTGCCATGGGAGGTTCTAAAAATATTTGGACCTTCGGAAATTGCAATTGAGGCATGGGAAATCATGTTAGAATATTTGATTTCACATATTGAGTTGAATTTAGGGTTCGTAATGAGTAACGAACCGCTTTCTTGTAGAAGCTTGGGTTGAAACAAGAACTCAAGGCTTGGACACTTAGGAGCTTGAAGAATACAAGGATTCGAAAGCTCTTGAGGTGGGTTGGTGTTTACCGAAGTGATTAGGTCACTTCCATGTCTAGGGTAATTATCCATTTAAAATAAAATGGTATGTGTTGTGAACCCTAGAATTACATGTTGGCAAAGGTAAAATCATGATAGGTAGAACAATGAGCTCCTATTGCATGACGTATATTTCAAGTATATTTCAATTATTGATACTTGTTACATGGTTGCATGTATGATTAAATCTAGTGTTATTGAACATAGGTTGGACATGAGGATTAAACCTAGTGTCATTGAACATAGGTGAGACTTAGTGACTTGAACCTAGGGTCATGAGACTTAGGCTGACAAGTGAAAAGGTGAACAATGGGATGTGCGACGATTTTGCTATCCCGGGTATGCGACGATTTCGCTACCTATGCCATGAGTTGGCGGTGATGATTGGGATGTGCGACGATTTTGCTATCCCGGGTATGCGACGATTTCGCTACCTATGCCATGAGTTGGCGGTGATGATTGGGATGTGCGACGATTTTGCTATCCCGAGTGTGCGACGATTTCGCTACTCGAACTAGGAGGTGACGATTTCACTCCTTGAATGTTGGAACTATTATGGTGAGACGGCGATTCCGAAACCATAAGTAATGACAAGTAGTTAAACTTAGTCAATGTGGAATATAGGATGAACCAAGGAGAGAATGATAAATTATATTTCATTTGGTTGCATCCTTTATGTTTATTTACTAGCATGTAAATATTTCTTGCATAGTTATTTGTGATCTAACTTATGCATATGGTGTTTCTTTGGACCTGGTGGGTCGAGCTTCTCTCTTGGGTGGCCTTACCCACTGGGAACTATGTTATAGTTCTCACCCCACATTTTTCAGGTCCTTCCGCGAGTGAGGCGGCGGAGCGAGGCAAGGATTTAGCTCCCTAGATAGCGGCCCTTCCATTTTGGTGATACTTAGAGTGTACCCCGAGTTTTGGACTATGATAGCATAGGAAATTTTCATTATATGTATGCCACTTGTATATTCCATGATTTTGGAACATAATGTATGGAATGAAAAAGAAAGAAAAAAAAAATTTGGACATGTATATTGTGCCATGTGATGTAATAGAAGTAGAACTTCTTTATGTTGATGCTTTCCTTGTGCAACTCTTGTACTCCATTCCTAGTTGGAACATTGTGGATAAGCTTTGTTGTGACGCCTTGGACGGATAGAAAAGACTCTAATCGTTCGGCGGGTCTGGTGCACGCGCCCGTGCGGCTATCCTTTCCACCTAGTTGGTGTTAAAGGCCCGGCGGGGCGTGACAGATTGAGGTGGTATCAGAGAGTAGAAACGGTCTAGGTTGACCTAAGAAATCCTAGGATGGAAATGACCCTAGGAGTGTAGGCTCATGAGTGACGAGATCTTTGATTATGGCGAAAGATAAGTGATTGGATTATGTCTTTATGCCTCTAGTTGGAAATAGAGGTAGATTCGAGGTGTGTCTTATTCTTCACCAAGAGTGTTCATGTTGGCGGCCGACAACATGAAAACCAAGTGAGGGGAATAAGGACCCTTGTGTGACTTTCGCCTAGATTGGGTTCACGTTTATTTTCGTGAAGTATAGTGTTGCGAATGACTTTGAAGGTCATGAAATGACCAAAGTCGTTGTGTTTTCAGGAGAAAATGGTACGTGGACGGCCTCCTACGAGGGCTGGGCTCGGAGGATCGAGCGTGGCTCCCGAACAACTCGGGGAGGGCGAGAACTCGGGTCTTCGTGATCAGTTGACCGAGTTGATGGGCGTGGTTCGGCGACAGGCCGAAGCCATGCAGCGACAGGAGGAGCAAATTAAAAAGCTCCAAGACGAGATGGCGCAGCAAGCGGCTGCGGTTCGGGAGGAGAGGTCGGGAGTACCTCCGGCCTCTGCTTCGATACCGGCCGAGGGGGTGGCACCGGCGCCGGCCGTGGCGCCACCTGCACCACCGACTGTGGCCGAGGGATCGGGTGCTCCTATGCCCGATTCCGAGATGGAGGACGCGGAACGAGAGCGCGCACTTGCGGCTCTCATGAGGTTCAAAAAGTTCAACCCGCCTATTTTTAGCGGGGAGAATGTGGATCTGTGGGATGTAGAAATATGGATCGACGCAATCGAGACTCTCTTCGAGGACCTTTATACCTTGGAGAGGGACAAAGTACATATCGCCGCTCATTGCTTGGAGCGATCGACGAAGGTGTGGTGGAAGGGAGTCCGACGGGATAGACTCTCTAGCCTTCCGCCACCGTCATGGGAGGAATTTCGGGGTATGGTATTTGCTGCCTACTTCCCCGATAGCGAGAAGAGAAAGCTTCAAGAAAGGTTCCGCAAGTTGAAACAAGGGAACCGTACCGTGCGCGAGTACGAGAGGGAGTTCTCGTACATTATAAATTGCGTACCGCACGTTGTCCGCGGAGAATTTGACAAGGTCGACTGTTTCGTGCGCGGACTCCGACCGGAAATCTTTAGGGCGGTGCACGCCCTCAAGCTACAGACCTTTGCGGAGGTCTTGGACCATGCTCTTTGGGTGGAGCACGGGAATGCATGTGCGCGCGAGGAGCGCGAGTCTTGGGAGAAGAAAAAAGATAAAGAGAAAGGAAAGAAGCGGTCGGCGGGTGGCTCGGGCGGGCAATCTAGCTCAAAGCGACCCCCGAAGCACTCGCAGTCGCAAAACCAATCGCGGGGGTTCCGACGGAATCGACCCGCAACCCAGTGCCCGATTTGTGGCGGTTCCCACGGCCCTCAACAATGTGAGCATCGCGAGGGCCGGTGCTACAAGTGCGGACAGCCGGGCCACATGCGGTACAACTGTCCGATGGATGATAGTAGAGCACCGTCGTCGGCGTCGGCGTTTGCACCACCGAGGCAGCTTGCGGGCATCCCACCCGCGGCGATGTCGGCAGGCCGTGCACAGTCGCCGAGACAAGTGGAGGGCCAGCGACCAGCGCCCAGTGGGCGGGTATTCGCCTCTCAGGTGGAGGAGCCTTCTGCCCAGGATGACGTCGTGGCAGGTATTGTGTTAATTAAAGGCATTCGATGTAGAGCTTTGTTTGATACCGGTGCATCGCATTCATTCATTGCTCGATCATTTGCTATTGCACATGGAATAGAAATCATAGAAGTCACGCATGCAAGAACTGTGCAAGTACCTGAACATACTTTTTGTATACATCATGCGTGTATGGATTGCCCTGTGAGGGTTGAGAACTGGATCATGCCAGCTGATTTGCTGGTGTTAAATCGAATGAATGAGTATGATTTGATCCTAGGAATGGATTGGCTCTCGAAGTATCACGCCACTATTGATTGTGAGAGCCGGATAGTGAAGTTTAAAGAACCCGGGCACAAGGAGTTTGTGTACCGTGGGTGTAAGAGTTCGCTCTTTGCGTCGATGGTGTCCACGTCGCAAGCAAGGAAGCTTATTGCTAGTGGATGCATTGCCTACTTGGCGACGGTAGTGGATGACCGGAAGGAAGTGTTGGGACTTGAGGACATTCCTATAGTCCAAGAGTTCCCGGATGTGTTTCCGACGGAGTTGCCCGGAATGCCACCGGACCGGGAAATAGAATTTGTAATCGATTTGCTCCCGGGTACGGCGCCGATCTCTAAGGCCCCGTACAGGATGGCACCCGCGGAACTGAAGGAATTGAAAGCACAATTGCAAGATTTAATGGACAAGGGTTTCGTAAAGCCAAGTATGTCACCTTGGGGAGCCCATGTTCTATTTGTGCGGAAAAAGGACGGTTCGCTGCGGTTATGTGTAGATTACCGCAAGTTGAATAAAGTGACCGTCAAGAATAAGTACCCGTTGCCCCGAATTGATGACTTGTTCGATCAGTTGCAAGGGTCTCGGGTGTATTCAAAGATTGATTTGTAATCCGGTTATCACCAATTGAAGATCAAACCGGAGGATGTGCATAAGACCGCATTTAGGACGCGGTATGGACACTATGAATTCACGGTTATGCCTTTCGGGCTTACCAATGCCCCGGCAGCGTTCATGGATTTAATGAACCGTGTATTCAAACCACTATTGGATCAATTTGTGGTTGTGTTCATAGATGATATTCTTGTCTACTCTCGGAGTGAAGAGGAACATAAAGAGCATCTAAGAATTGTGCTTCAAGTTCTTCGAGAGAACAAGTTGTTCGCCAAGTTAAAGAAGTGCGAATTTTGGATTCGTGAGGTCGCTTTCTTGGGTCATGTGATCTCCGCGGAAGGAGTATCAGTAGACTCTATGAAAGTTGAGGCAATCAAGGATTGGCCTCGCCCGACCAATGTCACGGAAATACGAAGCTTTTTGGGTCTTGCGGGGTACTACCGGCGGTTCGTGGAGGGATTTTCAAAAATCTCCGGTCCACTAACGCGTCTTACCCGCAAGGGAGCCAAATATGTTTGGAGCGAGGAATGCGACCAAAGCTTTAAGGAGCTAAAGAAAAGGTTGACTTCGGCTCCGGTACTCGCCTTGCCGATTGCGGGGGAGGGTTTTGTGGTGTATAGTGATGCATCACGGCGTGGTCTTGGGTGTGTGCTTATGCAAAAAGGACAAGTAATAGCATATGCCTCTCGACAGTTGAAAAGCTATGAGAAAAATTACCCCACCCACGACCTAGAGCTTGCGGCGGTAGTTTTCGCACTCAAGTTGTGGAGACACTACTTGTACGGGGAGCATTGTGAGGTTTACACGGATCACAAAAGTTTAAAGTACTTATTCACTCAAAAAGAGTTGAACTTGAGGCAGCGGAGGTGGTTGGAGTTGATAAAAGACTATGACTTGACCATCTTGTACCACCCTGGCAGAGCCAATATGGTGGCCGATGCGCTCAATAGAAAATCCGTGGAAAACTTCGCAATTAAAATGACGGGACAAATACCGTTGCTCAAGGAAATGGGCCGGTTCGACTTGGAGATCGTGGCCCCGGGCATCCCCGCTAGACTTATGAATCTCAATGTATGGCCGACCTTGTTGGAGCAAATAAAAGAAAAGTAATCCGGTGATCCGGAACTCCAAAAGGTGCGGGGTGCTATCGAGAGCGGGCGCGCCGGTGATTTTCATGTAGACTCGAAGGGCGCAATTCGATTTCGAAATCGATTGTGCGTGCCGAAAGTTGAGGACATTCGTGGGGAGATCTTGAAAGAAGCTCACACTTCTCCCTATGCAATTCACCCGGGCGGCACCAAAATGTACAAGGACCTCAAATTGCATTATTGGTGGCCGGGGATGAAACTTGATGTGGGACGCTTTGTGGCACAATGCTTAGTGTGCCAACAAGTGAAGGCCGAGCGTCGCTTTCCGGCAGGAAAATTGCAAGGATTGCTTGCCCATTCCGGTTTGGAAGTGGGAAAATATCGCGATAGATTTTGTTGTGGGCTTACCTCGATCATTAGGTGGCCACGACGCGATTTGGGTGGTGGTGGATCGTTTGTCAAAGTCGGCACACTTTTTGCCAATCCACACCACTTGGTCGGGGGACAAGTTAGCGCAAGTCTACCTGGACGAGATTGTGCGGTTGCACGGGGTCCCGACCTCGATAGTTTCAGATCGAGATCCCCGTTTCATATCGCATTTTTGGAAAAGGTTGCAAGGAGCTTTGGGTACACGGCTCGATTTCAGTTCAGCATTTCATCATCAAACCGACGGTCAATCGGAAAGAACAATTCAGATTTTGGAGGATATGCTACGAGCGTGTGTGTTGGACTTCAAGGGTGCATGGCCTACTCATTTGCCGATGGCTGAATTTGCTTACAATAATAGCTATCAATCTAGCATCGGAATGGCACCTTTTGAGGCCTTGTATGGGAGAAAATGCCGCTCTCCTATTCATTGGAGTGAAGTCGGCGAGAAAAGGGTCTTAGGACCGGAAGTGTTGCGTGAAGCGGAGGAAAAGGTCCGTTTGGCACGCGAGCGCTTGTCGACGGCGCAATCCAGACAAAAGAGTTATGCGGATCGACGTCGACGAGATTTGGAATTCGCGGTGGGAGACCGCGTCTTCTTGAAAGTATCACCCATGAGAGGGGTGAAGCGATTCGGTGTTCGGGGTAAGTTGAGTCCCCGTTACATTGGACCTTATGAGGTTTTGGAGCGTGTGGGATCCGTGGCGTACCGGCTAGCTTTGCCACCAAAACATGCGGGGATACACAATGTGTTCCATGTATCGACGCTCCGCAAGTACGTGTATGATCCGGCGCACGTCCTCGAGTATGTGCCTATGGAGCTCCATGAGGATATGACTTATGAGGAATTTTCCTTGTGTATCATGGATCGCGAGGTGAAAAGTTTGAGGAACCGTGAAATTCCTTATGTAAAGGTACAATGGACGAATCACGGTGAACGCGAGGCCACGTGGGAATTGGAAAGCTCGATGAAGGAGCGGTTTCCTTACCTCTTCGCTGAGTCCAGCTGAGGTATGATTTAGTTTCGCGGCCGAAACTCTCTTTAAGGGGGGAGGAATGTAGCACTTTGAATTTCGGTGCGTTGTTTCGAACTTTACTAAATTTGATGAAGTTCGGAGAGAGCCGGTAATGGCTGGTGTGGAATTGGGTTCCTAAGGTTTCGGAACATTATGGGTACGAGTGGAAACCCGAAAATCGAAAAAATTATGAAAAAAGGGACCAAGTGGAGCAAAACTGCTCACGGGGTCCGGACCCTGGAAGCTGGGGTCCGGACAATGAAGTCCGCGGGCAGCCACGGTCCGGACCCGGATGTCACGGTCCGGACCCGAGCTGGTCTCCGAGTTGGGGTGCGTACGGGTTCCGGACCCGGACACCAAGGTCCGGACCCGGCCTGCGCACTGGCCAGTTATCAGTGCGGGGTCCGGACCCTACTCGCAAGGTCCGGACCCGGCTGTGGCAGAATGCCCAGTGAGGGGTATTTTGGTAATTTCGTGGGGGATGGGCTATGTATAGAGGGCTGAAGTCCCTCTCCTCATTACTCCTCCATTTTTCCTCTCATTCCCTCTCCCTCTCCCTCACTTTCTCTCTCTAGAGATCTCTCCAAAGCTTGGAGAAGTGAAGGATTTGACATTAGGAAAAGCTTCTAAGGTGGATTTGGAGCTTCTTGGTGTAAGAAGGAGCTTGGGAGCTAGGGCTTTGAGGTGAGTTCTTGTGATTTAGGGTTTAAACCTTGGATTTAACCCTTTGAAATGAGATTTTTGGAAACCCTAGGCGATCTAAACCACAAATGGTGGGAGATTGGCCATGAAATCTAGGGTTTGGCTTGCATGCACGCAAACCCTAGGTAGATTTGGGGCTTTTGCCATGGGAGGTTCTAAAAATATTTGGACCTTCGGGAATTGCAATTGAGGCATGGGAAATCATGTTAGAACACTTGATTTCACATATTGAGTTGAATTTAGGGTTCGTAATGAGTAACGAACCGCTTTCTTGTAGAAGCTTGGGTTGAAACAAGAACTCAAGGCTTGGACACTTAGGAGCTTGAAGAATACAAGGATTCGAAAGCTCTTGAGGTGGGTTGGTGTTTACCGAAGTGATTAGATCACTTCCATGTCTAGGGTAATTATCCATTTAAAATAAAATAGTATGTGTTGTGAACCCTAGAATTACATGTTGGCAAAGGTAAAATCATGATAGGTAGAACAATGAGCTCATATTGCATGATGTATATTTCAAGTATATTTCAATTATTGATACTTGTTGCATGGTTGCATGTATGATTAAACCTAGTGTTATTGAACATAGGTTGGACATGAGGATTAAACCTAGTGTCATTGAACATAGGTGAGACTTAGTGACTTGAACCTAGGGTCATGAGACTTAGGTTGACAAGTGAAAAGGTGAACAATGGGATGTGCGACGATTTTGCTATCCCGGGTATGCGACGATTTCGCTACCTATGCCATGAGTTGGCGGTGATGATTGGGATGTGCGACGATTTTGCTATCCCGGGTATGCGACGATTTCGCTACCTATGCCATGAGTTGGCGATGATGATTGGGATGTGCGACGATTTTGCTATCCCGGGTATGCGACGATTTCGCTACCTATGCCATGAGTTGGCGGTGATGATTGGGATGTGCGACGATTTTTCTATCCCGAGTGTGCGACGATTTCGCTACTCGAACTAGGAGGTGACGATTTCACTCCTTGAATGTTGGAACTATTATGGTGAGAGGGCGATTCCGAAACCATAAGTAATGACAAGTAGTTAAACTTAGTCAATGTGGAATATAGGATGAACCAAGGAGAGAATGATAAATTATATTTTATTTGGTTGCATCCTTTATGTTTATTTACTAGCATGTAAATATTTCTTGCATAGTTATTTGTTATCTAACTTATGCATATGGTGTTTCTTTGGACCTGGTGGGTCGAGCTTCTCTCTTGGGTGGCCTTACCCACTGGGAACTATGTTATAGTTCTCACCCCACGTTTTTCAGGTCCTTCCGCGAGTGAGGCGGCGGAGCGAGGCAAGGGTTTAGCTCCCTAGATAGCGGCCCTTCCATTTTGGTGATACTTAGAGTGTACCCCGAGTTTTGGACTATGATAGCATAGGGAATTTTCATTATATGTATGCCACTTGTATATTCCATAATTTTGGAACATAATGTATGGAATGAAAAAGAAAGAAAAGAAAATTTTGGACATTTATATTGTGCCATGTGATGTAATAGAAGTAGAACTTCATTATGTTGATGCTTTCCTTGTGCAACTCTTGTACTCCGTTCCTAGTTGGAACATTGTGGATAAGCTTTTGTTGTGACGCCTTGGACGGATAGAAAAGACTCTAATCGTTCGGCGGGTCTGGTGCACGCGCCCGTGCGGCTATCCTTTCCACCTAGTTGGTGTTAAAGGCCCGGCGGGGCGTGACAGCGGGAGAACTCTTTGTTCATATTCCAGCACCATGCGGTCTTCCTGGTAGAGGTTCTTAAAATTCTCCTCCATATATTGCCTTATACTGTTGGAGAATTAAGAATCAAATAGGAGTCTCCAAAACTCCTCCCAAGTTGGGGGGTGACAAGTAGGTGGTTTGGCCTTCTCCATCTTCCACCAGCGATAGGCTATTTTGTCCAAATAGTAGGCGGCCAAGTGGATCTTTTCTTAATTTGGGATGTATAGGTTGTTGAACAACTTCTTCATTGAGTCGATCTAAGACTCGACCACCCATGGGTGCGTGCACTTGCCGTTGTAGATCGGTGAATCAAACTTCTGAAAATTAGCGAGACTCGCCCGAGCTCACTCTTGCTCCATCTCTAGCGCCATATGTTCCGTGACGGAGGAGTCCGAATTGGTTCTAAAGGGTGCCTCTTTTGTCGCCACTGATGGTGCGGGGTGCATCGAGACGAGCCCGGTTGCCACTTAATGTCCTCAGTGGCATTCCACATAGGAGGTGAAGGAATCGGTCCCTGACTCGCCTGTGCAGCTCCCACCTATTGCGGATGAATTCATGGAGCATCTGGATCTACTCATCTTGGCGTTGGAAGGCCTCAGCTTGCTGCGACAAAATCGATCAACGTGACCATCTGGTCGTGTATCTCTCGAACTTCGCTTGAACCGAAGTGTTCAGGTACCTCAGGCTATGTCGATGCGGATCTCATCCTGGGTCCCCCATGTGGTGCCATCGCAACCTGCAACCGAATGACAACAATAACAACTTAGCCCAAAGCTTACGGCTTTGTCCTAATTGCATTACAAAAAAGGTTGACCGAATTAAGTGAAAGTCCTTGAGCGACACTCTTTTTCATTCTCGACATCACGTTATCTACCGCCAACTTGATTGCCCAAAGAATGACAGAAACGCACTCTAGATCGATCCCCAATACCCCATTGAGAATACCATAAGACACAATTATTCACTTCCACTAAAGTTCACTCTCACTCACGCTTCTAAGTCCTTACAGTTATCTTAAGGCTTAAGGTTCACTAATACTACCTAAAAATATTTTTCTAGGCTATGATACTACTCTTATCTATCACGTCTCAAGACCCGCCCATTGGATCCGCTCGGGCATGTGCAACAGATCTGCTGAATGGGTAAGATTTTCTTATCCACATGAAGTGGAACAATATATACAAGATATGGGTACAATGAAGCATTAGAGTAAATTAATGTCTAATTAAAGCTATGGCAATCCAACACCCTTGAGTTTATATAACACTAATCCAAAATGTTACATGTTCATCATTTATATAAACAGGGTATTCTCCCTAAACCGACCTGTAGATGATTTAGCTAACTCGCGACAAACAATACTTTGAATACTTTATTCTTCCCACAGTACTATCATATTCGAAATACATTATACTTTGTGCAGCTTCATTTGCGGTGTTTTACGTATAATATGTGCATGTAACTTCCTTTATTGTAGATACCATAGTTGAGAGGAAAATATGGAGAGCTCCTAAGAGAGAGAGTTCTTATAATCCAATCTTACTCTTTATACTTTTGTGCCATGGACTAATCGAAGAACGCATGGAGGTGGTCTTGCCCGCGGACGTAGGTTGATACACTATTGGCTAAACCACGTAAATTCTATGTTCTTGTGTTCTCCTGTTCGTTTTATTACTCTCGTGTTTGTTTTCTACGATTATTCCCGTCTATTTTCATCTACAAAAGGTCTTATTTTTGTTGCGCTTGTGTGCGGTGTGGGTTTGAGGTGTTCTCGCTAACCTCTCGGTCGGTCCCCTTCAGTGGTTTCGGAGCCTTTGGTTCTTTGTTGTTCGTTTGGCTATGAGACGATGGCGAACAAAGTTATAGCGACGAAGTACGAGATTTTTTGGTTTGATAGAATGAACTTCGCGTTGTGAAAACTGAAGATGCAGTCAGTCTTGATTAAGGATGCTTGTGAGATCACTTGCAAGAAAAGGAGAATAAGTCGGAAGGGATGATAGATAAGCAATTTGAAGGGAAAGATAAGATAGCTTTCGTAAACCTATATTTGGCACTGGATTATTCGGTGCTATTCAATATGGAGACAGAAACTATCGCAAAAGAAATTGGGAATAAATTGAAAAATCTCTATGAGGGGAAGTCACTGGTGAACAAAGTCTTCTTGAGCCAGCAATTGCACA
The DNA here is from genome assembly GCA_016920855.1 of Puya raimondii. Taxonomy (NCBI): domain Eukaryota; kingdom Viridiplantae; phylum Streptophyta; class Magnoliopsida; order Poales; family Bromeliaceae; genus Puya; species Puya raimondii. The sequence continues at coordinate 25,067,876 of JABWPP010000049.1, forward strand.
ATCTAAAGATGCAGGATGGGGCACCAACACAAGAATATCTAAGTATATTTAACTCTATTGTGAGCAAGCTCGCAACCCTAGACATGAAAATTGATAGACAAGAAAAGGCGAGTATTTTACTTTACTCTATGCTGAGTCATGGGGTATTTTGATCATGAACTTCTGCCACGTTTAAACTTTTAAGACGGAGTCAGTTGTTGGATCGTTACTTACCCAGGAGATGAGGCAGAAGTCTAGCTAAAGAAGCTCTTCGGGGGAGGCTATGATAGCACGAGGAACCTCCTTCAGAGGGAGTGTAGTGATCGAGGAAGGTTAATATCAAAACCAAGGAAAAAAAGAAAGTAAAGTACTAGAATTGTGAAAAGTCAGGGGCCATGAAGAAGGATTGCCAGGTTAGAGTTGATGTAAATCCGATTCAAGCAACTTCCAAGGCAATGTAGCGGAAGAAGATACTAATTCATTCTACTTCCGAGGACGGAGAAGCATTGGTCGCGTTAGATGGAACCGAGCTTATTTATCATTGGATCCTAAATTCAGGGTGTCATTCCACATGACTCTCTATAGGAGTGATCTCATACTTATAAGTCATGAGATAGTGGAGTTATCTATTTGGGTGATAACAGATCATGTCCGGTTGTAGGAGTGGGAGACGTTCAGATCAAGATGTTCGATGGTGTAATTCGGACGGTTTCTAACGTTCGACATATTCTCGCACTTCGAAAAAGTCTATTATCACTTGAAAAATTTTGCAAATAAAGGCTTACGTTCATCGGCGAGAAGGATCACTTGAAGATATGTCAATAATATTTGGTGTCGATAAAAGAAGAGCAAGTAGGTTGTAGTACACTGAATTTTTCTATATATACAAGTGTAAATGAAAATAGTGTGAGATTCTATTTTTATTAGACTTAGAGAAGTAAAAGATAAGTTGGAAATAACTTGTGTTGAAATTAAAATGAAAATATGTGATTTAGAATTTTCTGTAAGAAACGAGACTGATATTTCAGCTGAAAAATTCACAGTGTAAGAAAATTATGAAAATTTGAGAATATGTCGAAACTATTTTGCTGAGACCAGATTTAAAGTTTCATATCATTCCGACACCCGAGCAATGAAAACGGAACCTAACAGCAATCTGATAAAGATTCTAGTCGGTAGAGTTTTCGGTAATAAAAAATGATTCAAAACTAAAAAATTAAGATCACGTACTTCTGATTGACTTTAATTGAGTCTGACTGTCAAATTTGAGCGCAAACGGATATCTAGAAGGGCTCCAACTAAAAGCATCAGATCAGAATTTGACTAATCTATGAATTAAAATAGGTGCAGGGGGTTCCTGCAAATTTTGCCAACTTACTTCTTTTTCTCCACTCACAGCCAAATTTCTCACATTTTCTTCCACACACCCACAACATGAGAGCTTCTCTCTCTTTCTCTCAAACCCTCTCCCCTAGCTCTCTCTCTATAGTAATTTCTCCATTAAAGAGGAGATTTGGAGGAGATGAAACTTACTTGGAGGTGAAGCAAGCTCTCTAATGGTGGATCAAGCTTGGAGAGCTAGGTGGCCAAGGTGAGATTTCATGGATTTGAGTTAGGGTTTGGATTAAGTTCTTTAATCTTGATGTATTGGAGATCCCTAGATGATTCTAAAGTAGTTTAACAAGAGGATACACCATGATTTTTGGGTGTTCTTGAGGTTCATGAAACTTAGGGCTTGGATTTGGGGCTTTTGTCCCTATGAGATATGGAACTAAATTGATCTCATAAATCTCTAATTGAAGGGTAGTTCGACGCGAGGGACAACCTTGATTTGGATTACGACGAGATGACAGCGTCCAATTTGGAGATTTTGTCGAAATTCATTCGATAGGCTTGGGTCGAGCCGAATCGGCGTCGAAAATCAAATTGCTTGGAAAGCCTAGCAATTGGTAATTAAACGATGTGGGTGGTGCTCTCCAAAATGGTTGAATTATTCCTATGTCTATGTTGTCGTTTTGGTCATATGTATATATATGTAAAAATTCTATGCATATAGGGTTATTATTGTGCTTGAGCTTTCAATTTTCTTGCATGCTTCCTAAAGTAGGGTTGGTCAAATTGGATTGAGAACTTGGTACTTGGACGCATGAGGATTTGGTCATTGGACATTGGACATTGGACATTGGAAACCCTATGAATGCAATGAACTAGAATGTGAACTTAGAAAATATTGTGAAACATTGGTGACATGAACTTGGTGGCATCTTGACTAGTTGTTTGGACATAAAAAATAAAGTGAAATACTATGTGTCATTGTGAGTCTAAACGTGAACCTAGTGATGGACATATGAATTGGTTATCATATTATGCAAGTAGAAAATATGAACATTTGTGTATCATGAGTGTTACATGTGGATTTGTTGCCGTAGTTGCACAGGATTTAAGATGAGCATGCGAAGGATTAAAATAGATCCTCTGGACCATGCTAGGGATTGGTAGATCCCGTATGTTGTTACCCTGGTCAGTGGGGTGTCCTCGAGATGAGAGGACTAGATCGTACTCACATTGTCTGTTTGGCTTGTTGGTGGTCGCGACACAGCAGGCAGTGAGCTCCGGAGTTGTCACCTATGGGTTAACGTATCTATCCAGCAGACAGCCCTTGGTTGGTTCGAATCCCCTTGGGCCTTGGTATTGTGAGTTTGGCTTGACTTCGCGTGAGCTGGTATGATTGGGTCATGAGGTAAAAGAAGAAGTCAATTGAGCATAGTAGATCATGTCTTTAGTTACCTTGTGAAGTCTTGTAGTAGCATCATATGACAGGTGACGAGTCAATTATGCCTCCTCTGTAGACAGTCTGCGTTGGGTTGAGCGGTCATCTCCCAAGTAGACGATCTAGAGAAGGGAGTTGGGCTTGACTTCGCGTGAGCCAGTATGATTGGGTTGAAAGGTAAAAGTGGTAAGCATCTTGAGTATAATAGCATTTATTGTTTACCTAGTTTCATTTTGCAAAGACATAGTAGTGATTATTCCAGTTGTGCATAGTATAGTTGTTGTACTACTTTCTTGTTCGTTTATCTACTTATGCCTTGATAGACCTAGTGGAAAAATCGGCGAGGTCGGCGGCCGAACCCGCTGGGAACTTCTTTTAGTTCTCACCTCCTGCTTCGCAGAGCCAACCATTAGCAAAGCGGCACCGGACCGAGGCATGGGCGTTGCGCCCTAGATAGTAGGATCACCAAGTTTAGGTCGCCCTATGTACAAGCAAATAAATGTAAATATATTTTGGAAAGAAAAAATATAATTGAGAGCGGGGTTGTATTTTGTGGAAGAATTCATATATTATGTAAAGTGAAAAAATATATGTAAAATGTGAATGTTCCAATGTTGTAATAGTTAGGTTTAAATTCTCTATCTTGTGGTATGCCCTCGTGCAGAACTGTATTATGTTATTTTTTCTGGGTGAAATTCAATGTACTTGCTTTGTTTACGCCTAGGGCGGATAGAAAAAACTATGTCCGTTCGGCGGTCTGTGTACGTGCCCGAACCGACCAAAGTGGCGGTGCCGGGGCGTGACATAGGTGGCCTCTATAGATTGGTCTGCAAGACTCGGGTAAGAGAAACAGTTGTTGCCAGCACGAAGGTGAAGTCTTCGACGGTGTGGCATCGCCATTCGACAATGTGGCATTGTCACATGCATTATCTAACCGTGAATTTCTTGCAAGTTATAAATTTGCGCCATTAAATTTCTGTGAAGATTGCATCTACGGAAAGCATCAAATGTTATTATTCTCTCCATCACATTGAAGAAGTAAGAAGCATCACAAGTTGATTCATTTGGATATTTGGGAGTCGTACGATACTTCGTTAGGCGGATGTTCTTATGTTTCCTTCATTTATAATTACTCTCAGAAAGGCTTGGGTGTCTATCCTAAAGCGGAAGTCTAACGAGTTTAAGACTTCTAAGAAGTTCAAAGCTCTTGTAAAGAATGAAAAGGGTTTAAAAATTAAATACCTAAATTCTGATAACAGAAGGGAGTATTATTCAAGAGAACTTGATAAGTTCCGTAGTGAGCATGGAATTAAGCAGCACCTCATAATACCCGATAAACTGTAAAAAAAAGGGTGTAGTGGAGAGATTAAATAGAACACTCATGAAGAGGGCCCAGAGCATGTTGAGTACTTTAATACTTGACAAGAGATTTTAGGCAGAAGCCATGAGCAAGGCTTGCTATTTGATCAATCGAGCGCCGACAAAACCACTTGGTTTGAAAATTTCTGAAGAAGTCTGGAGCGGCAAGCCCGTTGACTACTGATGTGTTGCTTATGCGTGGATACCGAAGAGAAGAGTTCAAAATTGGATAAGAACTCTCGAATGTGTATATTTCCTGGCTATGAACACGGTGCTAAGGGATATCGATTGTGGGGCCCTACTACCCACAAAACTATCGTATATTGATTGGATAAGAACTCTCGAATGTGGGGCCCTACTACCCACAAAATTATCGTAAGTCACGACATTGTCTTGAAGAAGGGTCTTTTCAAGGCACCAAGAAAAAGCAAGATAATGATGCTATGGTTCCAATTGAGCTCTTTGAAGTACGCGATGAGGTGCAAGTTGAGAAAGCATAGCAGGACGACAAGGTGATTGATGATGAACCAGACTTGGAGTCTCTGCAATCATCTAAAGATAATGTCACGCCCCGAGACCGCCAATTTAGTTGTCCCGGCACGCGCACAGACCCGCCGAACGGACAGAGTTTCCCCTATCCGCCCAAAGGCGTCACAAAACACGTATCAATATAATGTTTCAAACAGGAACCGAGTACATGAGTTGCACAAGGGAAGCATCAAATAAAGAAGTAACTACTTCTATTACATCACATTTACACATTTATACATGCCGAATTTTTCTTTTCTTTACATTCATTACATCCAAGTTTCCAAAGGTAGTTACATTTAACTACACCAAACTTTGCATAACCCTTATATTTTACTAGACCAAAAGTTTCGGGTATAACTTCTATACAAAACCAAAACAGGGAGGGGCCGCTATCTACTATGCCATGCCCTTGCCTCTCTTCGCCGCCTCACTCGCGAATTGACCTGAAAATTATGGGGGTGAGAACTATAAACATAGTTCCCAATGGGTAAGGCCACCCAAGGGAGAAGCTCAACCCACCAGGTCCAAAGAAAACAACATGCATAGGTTAGCTCATAATTAACCATGCAAAATTACAATTACATGCTTGAATTTAAACATGAATGGATGCAACCTATATAAATGATATTTTTCATTTTCTCCTAGGTTCATCCCACGTCACGCCCCTTCGGGCCTTTAACACCAACTAGGTGGAAAGGATAACCGCACGGGCGCATGCCCCAGACCCGCCGAACGGATAGAGTCTCTTCTACCCGCCCAAGGCGTCACAACACAAGCATATCCACGATGTTCCAACTAGGAACGGAGTACAAGAGTTGCACAAGAAAAGCATCAACATAAAGAAAATCTACTTCTATTACATCACATTTGCACATTTATACATGTCCAAACTTTTTCTTTTCTTTCATTCCTATTTCATACAACAAGTTCCAAAACTATGGAATTACAAGTTGCATACATTTAATAAAAATCCCTATGCTATCATTGTCCAAAACCAGGGGTACAATTCTATGTGACACCAAAATAAAAGGGCCGCTATCTACAGAGCCAAACCCTTGCCTCGCTCCGCCGCCTCACTCGCGGAAGGACCTGAAAAACGTGGGGTGAGAACTATAAAAATAGTTCCCAGTGGGTAAGGCCACCCAAGAGAGAAGCTCGACCCACCAGGTCCAAAGAAACACCATAAGTATAAGTTAGATCACAAATAACTATGCAAACAAATATTTACATGCTTGTAAATAAACATAAAGGATGCAACCAATTAAAATGTCAACTTTCATTTTCTCCTAGGTTCATCCCATATCTCACATTGACCAAGTTCAACTACTTGTCATTTATTTATGGTGTCGGAGTCGCCGCATCACCATAATGGTCCTCAACCAAAGCGGAATCGCCGCAAGTGTTGGGCACCGGCCAATGGAATTGCCATCCCCATCCTGGTCCCAACCTCCAAAGAGTGAAATCGTCATCTCCTTGTTCGGGTAGCGAAATCGTCGCATACCCGGGATAGCGAAATTGTCACGCCCCATCAGGCCTTTAACACCAACTAGGTGGAAAGGATAACCGCACGGGCGCATGCCCCAGACCCGCCGAACGGATAGAGTCTCTTCTACATGCCCAAGGCGTCACAACACAAGCATATCCACGATGTTCCAACTAGGAACGGAGTACAAGAGTTGCACAAAGAAAGCATCAACAAAAAGAAGTTCTACTTCTATTACAACACACTTTAATTGGCGATAGCGTGTTCTTGTCAATCATACCTATTTTGACTGTCTTTTATCTTACTCCATTCTATTACTTTTAGTTTAAAACAACAAACCACAGGGGGATGAGAACTATTATTCAATAGTTCCCAGTGGGTAAGCCGCCGAGAGGAGGGATACACCACTAGGTCAACTGAGGCAAAAGTAGGATTAGTATAATAAAACGTGGATACAATAGAAAGTTCTACACTACTATGCCTCTGTACATAAAGGTATAAAATATGTAAACATTCTATTCATGTTCAAGTTACAATGCCTGTAAGCCTTCTACTCATGTACATGTGTAAATATGTAATGTTTTAACTACACATGTTCTAATGTCATAATCTCACTATATGGCATATCATGTCATGTCATGTCTACTACCACATGCAATATAGATACCCAATCCATAGGGGACGGTGCCGTCCCGCTTATGCCGTGCCTAATGGTCCCGTGGTAGTCAGCATTCTCTCACTAGAATGAGACTCTCCCCCAACGGCGATCCACTTCGGCGCCCAAACCTGCACCGGCGAAAGGGATTAAAAGATTTGGCATTCGAGGGGACAACTCCGCTTCGACGTACTGCGCGAGGTCTCGAAGGAGTTCCGGTGGGTTTGACCTCACCGAAATGGGTAAAATCCCCCTATGTCTTCGGTTTTGTTTAAAAGCTCGAATTGATGCATTTACATGCTAAATGTAGCATTATGACATTGTTGGAATCATGACATATAGGTGTCATTCATAAAAAAATTGCATGTGCCTTGTAGGGGTTGATAACATGCATGAAATAAATTTGTGTGATGATTTAGTAGCATTTCATCTTATAATATGTAGAAATGCATGTTGGAATAAGTGGGACGTCATGTGGGATACTAGATGTATAGTGGACTATGAGGTTCATTCATGATGCTTACATATTAGCTTTTAGTAGCATTAGTCATGGTATATGACAACTCTTGAGAATGTTAAACTAAGTATGTTGCATATTACTTAGGTGAATAACAAGTGAACATTATGACATAGTGTTGGACTCTTGGTCACTACTTGGCATTTCATGTTATAGACATGATGAACATGACACTTATGCAGTTGATTATGCTTGTTGGCCATTTGAAAGGTGTATGTATTTTTGGATTATAGTTGTAGAGTTCACCCTTTGTAGTGGATGTATTATTGGTGGAACTTTGTATCACCTTTATTTGTGTACTTTTCTTTATGCACCTTATGTATACTCTACCTTGTTATGATTTTTGCTCTTCTATTTAGTTTGTTTATGCTCTGATAACCATATTAAGATTGTTATTATTCCTTCCATTGTGTACTTGTTGTAGACACCTTGTGTGCACTGGGGCGCCCTGTGTACACAGCGGGTCTGTGCACGCGCCCAGGCATACTTCCGCTATGGCCCCTGGGGCGTGACAGATTATAGTGGTATCAGAGCCAATTACCAGCCGGAAGTGTGAGATGAGTCTCGGCTAAGCCAGGTGTAGTTATGGGTAGAGCATGGCTCCCCAGGGTTTATGGGTAGAGCGCGGATCCGCCGGTTTAGGCTAGCGAGATGAGTCTCACACCGCCTGGTACTTGTGAGTCGGAGCCTGACGTGGACGTCAGGGCTTAAAGGGGGGGAGATTGTGACACCCCAGGTAGTTCTATATAAAAGATATAATAGGGCTAACCTCTCAACCCAGCTTAAGCATTTTGGGTGGTGGCTAGGCCCAAGAGGTTGAGAGAGTTGAGCGTGCTAGGACGGGAGTAGTCCTAGGATGGGTGACCCCCTGGGAAGTTCGGGGAGTCACAGAAATCGTCGCGTACCCTAATTCATCACCGCCATCACGTGGCACGGGTAACGAAATCGTCGCGTACCCGGGATAGCAAAATCGTCGCGTATCCAATTCCATCACCGCCATCACGTGGCACGGGTAGCGAAATCGTCGCGTACCCGGGATAGCGAAATCGTCGCGTATCCCAATCCATCACCGCCAACACGTGGCACGGGTAGCGAAATCGTCGCGTAGCCGGGATAGCGAAATCGTCGCGTACCCTAATGTTCACATTTCACACTTGCCAACCTAAGTCCAATGGTCCTAGGTTCAAGTCACCAAGTTTCACCTATGTTCAATGACACTAGGTTTACTTTACATTCTCAACCTAGGTTCCACGACACTAGGTTCCAATCTCATGTTCCAACCTATGTTCAATGACACTAGGTTCCAATCTCATGTTCCAACCTATGTTCAATGACACTAGGTTCCATTTGCACTTTTCAACCCATGTTCCTCAACACTAGGTTCTAGTTCATACATGCAATCACATAATAAGTATAAATACTAAGGATATACTTGAATTCATTAACATGCAAGATGAGCCCATGGCTCAATTTATCATGATTCTCATTTTGCCAACATGCAAATTCTAGGGTTACACACTTTCACACCATTTTTTTTTCAAATGGTTATTTACCCTAGACATGAAAGTGACATAATCACTTCGGTAAACACAAACCCACCTCAAGAGCTTCCAATTCCTTAAATTCTTTGAGCTCCTAAGTCTCCAAGCCTTGAGTTCTTGCTTCAACCCAAGCTTCTACAAGAAAATGGTTCGTTACTCATTACGAACCCATAAATCAACTCGATACTTGAAATCAATTGTTCTAACATGATTTCCTATGCCTCAATTGCAATTTCCGAAGGTCCCAATATTTTTATAACCTCCCATGGTATAAACCCTCATTTCACCTAGGTTTCACATGCATGCATGTAGAACCCCGAAATTTCTTGGCCAATCTCCACGTTTTGTGGTTTAGATTGCCTAAGGTTTTCAAAAACCTCAAAATATTAGACCAATTCCAAGGTTTGAACCCAAAACATGAGAAACTCACCTTAGCCACGAGTTTTCCAAGCTCCTACTTGCACCAAAAAGCCTCTTCTCCACTTTGGAAATCTTTTCCAAGCTCAATCCACTCTTCTCTCCAAGCTTTGGAGAGATCTCTAGAGAGAGAAAGTGAGAGAGATGGAGAGGAGAAGTAGAGGAGGAAGAAGACTGAGAAGATAAGGGTGTCCCTGCTTTTCTAACACCCCCTCGAGTGTGAAAAGACCCTTTTGCCCCTCTCACACATCAACAGTCACAGCCAACCAAAGTTGGCATTTCGCAACACTGCATTCCGGTACCCACTCTGGCGTACCGGTATACGGGTGTTAGTTCCGGTATGCCACGAGGAATTCCGCAAAACCCGAGAGCTGGATTCCCAAATTCTGTGTCACGCCCCGCCGGCCCTTTAACACCAACTAGGTGGAAAGGATAACCGCACGGGCGCATGCCCCAGACCCGCCGAACGGATAGAGTCCTTTCTACCCGCCCAAGGCGTCACAACACAAGCTTATCCACAATGTTCCAACTAGGAACGGAGTACAAGAGTTGCACAAGGAAAGCATCAACCATAAAAGCTCTACTTCTATTACATCACATTCCACAATTATACATGCTAACTTTTTCTTTTCATTCCATACAACATGTTCCAAAATATGGAATATACAAAGTTTATACATGTAATACAAATCCCCTATGCTATCATAGTCCAAAGCTCGGGGTACAACTCTATGTATCACCAAAATGGAAGGGTCGCTATCTACAAAGCCAAACCCTTGCCTCGCTCCGCCGCCTCACTCGCGGAAGGACCTGGGAAAATGGGAGGTGAGAACTATAAACATAGTTCCCAGTGGGTAAGGCCACCCAAGAGAGAAGCTCGACCCACCAGGTCCAAAGAAACACCACATGCATAAGTTAGATCATATATAACTATGCAACAATTATTTACATGCTTAGTAAATAAACATAAAGGATGCAACCAAAATGAAACATAATTTATCATTCTCTCCTAGGTTCATCCTATATTCCACATTGACTAAGTTCTTTTACTTATCATTTACTTATGGTTGCGGAATGGCCGTCGCACCATAGTTGTTTCAACATTCGAGGAGTGAAATCGTCACCTCCTATTCGAGTAGCGAAATCGTCGCATACTCGGGATAGCGAAATCGTCGCATACCCCCTTCGACACCGCCAATCCATGGCGCGGTAGCGAAATCGTCGCACACCCGAGATAGCAAAATCGTCGCACATCCATGTCAGCACCGCCAAATCGTGGCACGGTAGCGAAATCGTCGCCTACCCGGGATAGCAAAATCGTCGCACATCCCCTTTGTTCTCGTTTCTTGCTTGACAACCGAAGTTCCATAATCTTAGATTCAAGTCACTAAGTCTCACCTATGTTTAATAACACTAGGTTTACTTTCTTGTTCTCAACCTAGGTTCCATGACTCTAGGTTCCAATCACATGTCCAACCTATGTTCAATGACACTAGGTTTACCTCTCACATGTTCTCACATGTTCCAACCTATATTCAATAACATTAGGTTAAGTTCTCACACATTCCATTCCAACCTATGTTCAATGACACTAGGTTAAATGTCACTTGTTCCAACCTATGTTCAATGACACTAGGTTTAATCATACATATTCCAACCTATGTTCAACAACACTAGGTTAGATTCTCACATGCAACCATAAAAAACAAGTATAGATAATTGAATTATACTTGAATATTCATATCATGCAATAGGAGTTCATTGTTCTACCCATCATGATTTCTACCATTGCCAACATGCAAGTCCTAGGGTTCACATACATATACCATTTTGTTCTTAAATGGATAATTACCCTAGACATGGAAGTGACCTAATCACTTCGGTAACCTAAAAACCCACCTCAAGAGCTTCCAAATCTTGTGTTCTTCAAGCTCCTAAGTGTCCAAGCTTGGAGTTCTTGCTTCAACCCAAGCTTCAACAAGAAAAAGGTTCGTTACTCATTACGAACCCTAAATCCATCTCAAAATACGAAATCAAGTGTTCTAACATGATTTCCTATGCCTCAATTGCAATTATCGAAGGTCCAAATATTTTTAGAACCCTTCATTGCAAAAGCCCTCATTCTACCTAGGGTTTGCATGCATGCAAGCCAAACCCTAGATTTCGTGGCCAAACAACCACCATTTGTGGTTTAGGTTGCCAAGGGTTCCCAAAAACCTCATTTCAAAGGATTAAATCCAAGGTTTGAACCCAAAACGTGAGGTACTAACCTTAATCACGAAATCCCCAAGCTCCTTCTTGCACCAAGAAGCTTCTTTTCTCCTTTGGAAGCCTTTTCCAAGATCAATCCACCACTTCTCCAAGCTTTTGGAGAGATCTCTAGAGAGAGAAAGTGAGAGGAGAGGGAGGGGAGTGTGGAGAAGAAGGTCCTGTGAAAGGGGGAGTGTTCCCTGCCTTTCAAATACCCCATGGCATGTGAAAAGACCTAAATGCCCTTCTCCAATCAAAACACAACACCCAGCCCACTCTGGGCATTGTATACCGGTATGTACATTTTGCATACCGGTATACGGGTACTCATTCCGGTATACCTCAGGGATTCCGCAAAACCCGAGAGCAAGGCTCACTGTTTCGACCATCACATACCGGTATCCCATTTTCGCATACCGGTATACCCTCAAGGAATCCCGCAAACCCGAGAGTTGGGTTTCTCGGTTTCTCCTGGCATTCCGGTATACCCTCCTCACATACCGGTACAAGAGCTCCAATTCCGGTATTGGAATTCACATACCGGAATCCAATGCAGACTTCACCAATTTCGCAGTTTTAACTTATCGAAGTCCGTTTTTTTCTTTTCACGCCTCTTTTGCGCCGAAAACACTTCGCATAGGTCCAGAACTTGGTCGAAGTCTCACACATGGCCTCTCATGCCCTTTTCTCGCTGAAACTCTACAATTTGTAGAAGTTCAGTACGGTGCACTGAAGTTCAGTGTACTACATTCCACCCCCCTTAAAGAGAGTTTCGGCCGCGAAACTAAAATCATACCTCAGCTGGACTCAGCGAAGAGGTAAGGAAACTGCTCCTTCATCGAGCTTTCCAATTCCCATGTAGCCTCGCGCTCACCGTGATTTGTCCATTGTACTTTCACATAAGGAATTTCACGGTTCCTTAAACTTTTCACCTCGCGATCCATGATACACAAGGGAAACTCCTCATAAGTCATATCCTCGTGAAGCTCCATAGGCACATACTCGAGGACGTGCGCCGGATCATATACATACTTGCGGAGGGTCGATACATGGAACACATTGTGTACCCCCGCAAGTTTTGGCGGCAAAGCTAGCCGATATGCCACGGATCCCACACGCTCCAAAACCTCATAAGGTCCAATGTAACGGGGACTCAACTTACCCCGAACACCAAATCGCTTCACCCCTCTCATGGGTGACACTTTCAAGAAGACGCGGTCTCCTACCGCGAACTCCAAATCTCGTCGACGTCGATCGGCATAACTCTTTTGTCTAGATTGCGCCGTCGACAAGCGTTCGCGTGCCAAGCGGACCTTTTCCTCCGCTTCACGCAACACGTCCGGTCCTAAGACCCTCCTCTCGCCGACTTCACTCCAATGAATAGGAGAGCGGCATTTTCTTCCATACAAAACCTCAAAAGGTGCCATACCGATGCTAGCTTGATAGCTATTATTGTAAGCAAATTCAGCCATCGGTAGATGAGTAGGCCACGCACCTTTGAAGTCCAACACGCATGCTCGTAGCATATCCTCCAAAATCTGAATTGTCCTTTCCGATTGACCGTCGGTTTGAGGATGAAATGCTGAACTGAAATCGAGCCGTGTACCCAAAGCTTCTTGCAAGCTTTTCCAAAAGTGCGATGTAAAACGGGGGTCTCGATCTGAAACTATCGAGGTCGGAACCCCGTGCAACCGCACAATCTCGTCGAGGTAGACTTGCGCCAACTTGTCCCCCGACCAAGTGGTGTGGATTGGCAAAAAGTGTGCCGACTTTGACAAACGATCCACCACCACCCATATCGCATCGTGGCCACCTAGCGATCGAGGTAAGCCCACGACAAAGTCCATCGCGATATTTTCCCATTTCCAAACTGGAATGGGCAATCCTTGCAATTTTCCCGCCGGAAAGCGACGCTCGGCCTTTACTTGTTGGCATACTAAGCATTGTGCCACAAAGCGTCCAACATCAAGTTTCATTCCCGGCCACCAATAATGCAATTTGAGATCCTTATACATTTTGGTGCCGCCCGGGTGAATCGCATAGGGAGAAGTGTGAGCTTCTTTCAAGATTTCCCCCCGAATGTCCTCAACTTTTGGCACGCACAATCGATTTCGGAATCGAAGTGCGCCCCTCGAGTCCATATGAAAATCACCGGCGCGTCCGCTCTCGATAGCACCCCGCACCTTTTGGAGCTCCGGATCACCGGATTGTTTTTCCTTTATTCTCTCCAACAAGGTCGGCCACACCTCGAGATTCATAAGTTGAGCGGGAACGCCCGGGGCCACGATCTCCAAATCGAATCGGCCCATTTCCTTGATCAACGGCATTTGTCCCGTCATCTCAATTGCAAAGTTCTCCACGGATTTTCTACTGAGCGCATCGGCCACCACATTGGCTCTACCGGGGTGGTACAAGATGGTTAAGTCGTAGTCTTTTATCAACTCCAACCACCTCCGCTGCCTCAAGTTCAACTCCTTTTGAGTGAACAAATATTTTAAACTTTTGTGATCCGTGTAGACCTCACAATGCTCACCGTATAAATAGTGTCTCCACAACTTAAGTGCGAAGACTACCGCCGCAAGCTCTAAATCGTGGGTGGGGTAGTTTTGCTCATAATCCTTTAGTTGTCGAGAGGCGTATGCTATAACTTGTTCTCTTTGCATAAGCACACACCCAAGACCACGCCGTGATGCATCGCTATACACCACAAAACCCTCCCCCGCAATCGGCAAGGCGAGGACCGGAGCCGAAGTCAACCTTTCCTTTAGCTCCTTAAAGCTTTGGTCGCATTCCTCGCTCCAAATATACTTGGCCCCCTTGCGGGTAAGACGCGTTAGTGGACCGGAGATTTTTGAAAATCCCTCCACGAACCGCCGATAATACCCCGCAAGACCCAAAAAGCTCCGCACTTCCGTGACATTGGTCGGGCGAGGCCAATCCTTGACTGCCTCCACTTTCATAGGGTCCACAGATACTCCTCCTGCGGAAATTACGTGACCCAAGAAAGCGACCTCACGGATCAAAAATTCGCACTTTTTCAACTTGGCGAATAATTTGTTCTCCCGAAGAACTTGAAGCACAATCCTCAAGTGCTCTTTATGTTCCTCCTCACTCCGGGAGTAGACAAGAATATCATCTATGAACACAACCACAAATTTATCTAATAGTGGTTTGAACACACGGTTCATTAAGTCCATGAACGCGCTGCCGGGGCATTGGTAAGCCCAAATGGCATAACCGTGAATTCATAATGTCCATACCGCGTCCTAAACGCGGTCTTATGCACATCCTCCGGTTTGATCTTCAATTGGTGATAACCGGATTGCAAATCAATCTTTGAATACACCCGAGACCCTTGCAACTGATCGAACAAGTCATCAATTCGGGGTAACGGGTACTTATTCTTGACGGTCACTTTGTTCAACTCGCGGTAATCCACACATAACCGCAGCGAACCGTCCTTTTTCCGCACAAATAGAACAGGGGCTCCCCAAGGTGACACACTTGGTTTCACGAAACCCTTGTCCATCAAATCTTGCAATTGTGCTTTTAATTCCTTTAACTCCGCGGGTGCCATCCTGTACGGGGCCTTAGAGATCGGCGCCGTACCCGGGAGCAAATCTACCACAAATCTATTTCCCGATCCGGTGGCATTCCGGGCAACTCCGTCGGAAACACATCCGGAAACTCTTGGACTATAGGAATGTCCTCAAGTCCCAACACTTCCTTTCGGTCATCCACTACCGTCGCCAAGTAGGCAATGCAACCACTAGCAATGAGCTTTCTTGCTTGCGACGTGGACACCATTGAAGCAAAGAGCGAACTTTTACACCCACGGTACACAAACTCTTTGTGTCCGGGCTCTTTAAACTTCACTATCCGACTCTCACAATCTATAGTAGCGTGATACTTAGAGAGCCAATCCATTCCTAGGATCAAATCATATTCATTCATTCGATTTAATACCAGCAAGTCAGCTGGCATGATCCAATTTTCTATCCTCACAGGACAACCCATACACGCGTGATGTACACAAAAAGTGTGTTCGGGTACTTGTACCGTTCTTGCATGTGTGGCATCTATGATTTCTATTCCATGTGCTATAGCAAATGATCGAGCAATGAATGAATGCGATGCACCAGTATCAAACAAAGCTCTACATCGAATGCCTTTAATCAACACAATACCTGCCACGACGTCCTCCTGAGTAGCAGGCTCCTCCACCTGCGAGGCGAATACTCGTCCACTGGGTGCTGGCCGCTGGCCCTCCAATGGTCTCGGCGGCTGTGCACGGCCCGCTGACATCGCCGCGGGTGGGATGCCCGCAAGCTGCCTCGGTGGCGCAAATGCCGATGCCGATGACGGTGCTCGGCCATCATCCATCGGACAGTTGTACCGCATGTGCCCTTGCTGTCCGCACTTGTAGCACCGGCCCTCACGATGTTCACACTGCTGAGGGGCGTGGGGGCCGCTACAAATCGGGCACGGGGTCGGGGGTCGGTTCCGTCGGGACCCTCGAGGCTGATTTTGTGATTGCGAGTGCTTCGGGGGCCGCTTAGAGCTAGATTGCCCACCCGAGCCACCCGCCGGTCGCTTCTTCCCTTTTTCTTTTTCTTTCTCTTTCTCCCAAGAAGAATCGCGCTCCTCGCGCGCACAAGCATTCCCGTGCTCCACCCAAAGAGCACGGTCCAAGACCTCCGCGAAGGTCCGCAACTTAAGGGCGTGCACCGCCCGAAAGATATCCGGTCGAAGTCCGCGCACGAAGCAATCAACCTTGTCTAGCTCCCCGCGAACAACGTGCGGCACGCAATTGATGATGTACGAGAACTCCCTCTCGTACTCGCGTACCGAGCGGTTCCCCTGCTTTAACTTGCGGAACCTCTCCTGAAGCTTTCTTTTCTCGCTATCGGGGAAATAGGTGGCGAACACCATGCCCCGAAACTCCTCCCATGACGGTGGTGGAAGGCTAGGGAGTCGATCACGCCGAACCCCTTTCCACCACACCTTCGCCGACCGCTCTAGACAATGAACGGCGAGGTGCACCTTGTCCCTCTCCAAGGTATAAAGGTCCTCGAAGAGCGTCTCGATAGCGTCGATCCATGTTTCTACGTCCCACGGATCTACGTTCTCCCCGCTAAAGATAGATAGGCGGGTTGAACTTTTTGAACCTCATTAGAGCCGCAAGCGCGCGCTCTCGCTCCGTATCCTCCATGTCGGAATCGGGTATAGGGGCACCCGACCCCTCGGCTACAACCGGTGGCGCAGGTGGCACCACGGCTGGCGCCGGTGTCACCTCCTCGGCCGGTGCCGAAGCAGAGGCCGGGGGTACTCCCGTTCTCTCCTCCCTAGTCGCAGCCGTCTGCCGCGCCATCTCGTCTTGGAGCCTTTTAATTTGCTCCTCCTGTCGTTGCATGGCTTCGGCCTGTTGCCGAACCACGCCCATCAACTCGGTCAACTCGTTACGAAGAGCCGAGTTCTCGCCCTCCCCGAGTTGTTCGAGAGCCGCGCCCGATCCTCCGGGCCCAGCACTCTTAGGAGGCCGTCCACGTACCATTATCCTGAAAACACAAGGACTTTGGTCATTTCATGACATTCAAGGTCATTCGCGATATAACATTTCACGAAAATAAACGTGAACCCAATCTAGGCGAAAGTCACACAAGGGTCCTTATTCCCCTCACTTGGTTTTCATGTTGTCGGCCGCCAACATGAACACACTTGGTGAAGAATAAGACACACCTCGAATCTACCTCTATTTCCAACTAGAGGCATAAGGACATAACCCAATCACTTATCTTTCGCCACATCAAAGATCTCGTCACTCACGAGCCTACACTCCTAGGTCATTTCCATCCTAGGGTTTCTTAGGTCAACCTAGACCGTTTCTATGCTCTGATACCACCTCAATCTGTCACGCCCCCGCCGGCCCTTTAACACCAACTAGGTGGAAAGGATAACCGCACGGGCGCATGCCCCAGACCCGCCGAACGGATAGAGTCCTTTCTACCCGCCCAAGGCGTCACAACACAAGCTTATCCACAATGTTCCAACTAGGAACGGAGTACAAGAGTTGCACAAGGAAAGCATCAACCATAAAAGCTCTACTTCTATTACATCACATTCCACAATTATACATGCTAACTTTTTCTTTTCATTCCATACAACATGTTCCAAAATATGGAATATACAAAGTTTATACATGTAATACAAATCCCCTATGCTATCATAGTCCAAAGCTCGGGGTACAACTCTATGTATCACCAAAATGGAAGGGTCGCTATCTACAAAGCCAAACCCTTGCCTCGCTCCGCCGCCTCACTCGCGGAAGGACCTGGGAAAATGGGGGGGGTGAGAACTATAAACATAGTTCCCAGTGGGTAAGGCCACCCAAGAGAGAAGCTCGACCCACCAGGTCCAAAGAAACACCACATGCATAAGTTAGATCATATATAACTATGCAACAATTATTTACATGCTTAGTAAATAAACATAAAGGATGCAACCAAAATGAAACATAATTTATCATTCTCTCCTAGGTTCATCCTATATTCCACATTGACTAAGTTCTTTTACTTATCATTTACTTATGGTTGCGGAATGGCCGTCGCACCATAGTTGTTTCAACATTCGAGGAGTGAAATCGTCACCTCCTATTCGAGTAGCGAAATCGTCGCATACTCGGGATAGCGAAATCGTCGCATACCCCCTTCGACACCGCCAATCCATGGCGCGGTAGCGAAATCGTCGCACACCCGGGATAGCAAAATCGTCGCACATCCATGTCGGCACCGCCAAATCGTGGCACGGTAGCGAAATCGTCGCCTACCCGGGATAGCAAAATCGTCGCACATCCCCTTTGTTCTCGTTTCTTGCTTGACAACCCAAGTTCCATATCTTAGATTCAAGTCACTAAGTCTCACCTATGTTTAATAACACTAGGTTTACTTTCTTGTTCTCAACCTAGGTTCCATGACTCTAGGTTCCAATCACATGTCCAACCTATGTTCAATGACACTAGGTTTACCTCTCACATGTTCCAACCTATATTCAATAACATTAGGTTAAGTTCTCACACATTCCAACCTATGTTCAATGACACTAGGTTAAATGTCACTTGTTCCAACCTATGTTCAATGACACTAGGTTTAATCATACATATTCCAACCTATGTTCAACAACACTAGGTTAGATTCTCACATGCAACCATAAAACAAGTATAGATAATTGAATTATACTTGAATATTCATATCATGCAATAGGAGTTCATTGTTCTACCCATCATGATTTCTACCATTGCCAACATGCAAGTCCTAGGGTTCACATACATATACAATTTTGTTCTTAAATGGATAATTACCCTAGACATGGAAGTGACCTAATCACTTCGGTAACCATAAAACCCACCTCAAGAGCTTCCAAATCTTGTGTTCTTCAAGCTCCTAAGTGTCCAAGCTTGGAGTTCTTGCTTCAACCCAAGCTTCAACAAGAAAAAGGTTCGTTACTCATTACGAACCCTAAATCCATCTCAAAATACGAAATCAAGTGTTCTAACATGATTTCCTATGCCTCAATTGCAATTATCGAAGGTCCAAATATTTTTAGAACCCTTCATTGCAAAAGCCCTCATTCTACCTAGGGTTTGCATGCATGCAAGCCAAACCCTAGATTTCGTGGCCAAACAACCACCATTTGTGGTTTAGGTTGCCAAGGGTTCCCAAAAACCTCATTTCAAAGGATTAAATCCAAGGTTTGAACCCAAAACGTGAGGTACTAACCTTAATCACGAAATCCCCAAGCTCCTTCTTGCACCAAGAAGCTTCTTTTCTCCTTTGGAAGCCTTTTCCAAGATCAATCCACCACTTCTCCAAGCTTTTGGAGAGATCTCTAGAGAGAGAAAGTGAGAGGAGAGGGAGAGGAGTGTGGAGAAGAAGGTCCTGTGAAAGGGGGAGTGTTCCCTGCCTTTCAAATACCCCATGGCATGTGAAAAGACCTAAATGCCCTTCTCCAATCAAAACACAACACCCAGCCCACTCTGGGCATTGTATACCGGTATGTACATTTTGCATACCGGTATACGGGTACTCATTCCGGTATACCTCAGGGATTCCGCAAAACCCGAGAGCAAGGCTCACGTTTCGACCATCACATACCGGTATCCCATTTTCGCATACCGGTATACCCTCAAGGAATCCCGCAAACCCGAGAGTTGGGTTTCTCGGTTTCTCCTGGCATTCCGGTATACCCTCCTCACATACCGGTACCAGAGCTCCAATTCCGGTATTGGAATTCACATACCGGAATCCAATGCAGACTTCACCAATTTCGCAGTTTTAACTTATCGAAGTCCGTTTTCACGCCTCTTTTGCGCCGAAAACACTTCGCATAGGTCCAGAACTTGGTCGAAGTCTCACACATGGCCTCTCATGCCCTTTTCTCGCTGAAACTCTACAATTTGTAGAAGTTCAGTACGGTGCACTGAAGTTCAGTGTACTACATTCTGCCCTCGCATTCCGGTATGTCACACTCCATACCGGTACTAATCGCTTCAGTACCGGTATGGACACATCCATACCGGAATCCACTGCAGACTTCACAAGTTTGGCAGTTTTGACTTTTCGAAGTCCGTTTTCACGCCTCGTTTGCGCCGAAAATACTCGTACAAGCCCCAAACTTGGCCGAAGCCACTCACATAGCCTCTCATGCCAATTTTCCACCGGAACTCCACAATTTGTAGAAGTTCGGTACGACACACTGAAGTTCAGTGTACTACACACAAGTTCCATCATTCAATTCCATTTATGTCATTCTTTTAGCATTGGTGTCATTCTTAGAATCCTTGGCATTGGTGTCGGAATCGCAGCCCACCAACCCACTTTTGGAGTACTTGGCATTGGTGTCAGGGTTACCG
This sequence comes from Puya raimondii, assembly GCA_016920855.1. Taxonomy (NCBI): domain Eukaryota; kingdom Viridiplantae; phylum Streptophyta; class Magnoliopsida; order Poales; family Bromeliaceae; genus Puya; species Puya raimondii. The sequence continues at coordinate 25,088,286 of JABWPP010000049.1, forward strand.
CCCACCAACCCACTTTTAGAGCACTTGACATTGGTGTCAGGGTTACTGCCCACCAACCCACTTTTAGAACACTTGGCATTGGTGTCAGGGTTACCGCCCACCAACCCACATTTAGAGCACTTGGCATTGGTGTCAGGGTTACCGCCCACCAACCCATTCTTAGAGCACTTGGCATTGGTGTCAGGGTTACCGCCACCAACACACTTTTAGAGCAATTGGCATTGGTGTCAGGGTTACCGCCCACCAACCCACTTTTAGAGCACTTGGCATTGGTGTCAGGGTTACCGCCCACCAACCCACTTTTAGAGCACTTGGTATTGGTACCGGAATCGCCGTGTAACCAACCCATCTTTCACTAATCACGGAATTACCGCTTAGTGTTGGGCACCGGGCAATGGAATCGCCATCCCCATCTTGGTCCTAATTTTTGAGTAACGGAATCGCTGCTATCATTGCACGTGAGTAGCGGAATCGCCGTATACCTCCCACTCAGTCACACACGTCGTTTGCGATGTTATAATTTCGCATTCATGTCAACATTCACAATCTATGTTCAATGACACTAGGTTCACATCATCATTTCCAGCCTATGTCCAATAACACTAGGTTCACATCATCATTTATAACCTATGTCCCATGACACTAGGTTCACATCATCATTTCTAACCTATGTCCAATGACACTAGGTTCACATCATCATTTCTAAACTATGTTCAATGACACTAGGTTTGCTAAGTACACAATTCACATGCAAATCATGTTTCAAGAATCATGATATCAATTTAGAAAATAATTCATGCATGTACTTGTTTATCCACCTATTTATCACTTAGGTTTTCAAGATTCTCATACATGCCGACATTCTTTCATGAAGTATGAACATGAAACACATAATTTCGCATACATGCAAAATGAGCACATAGCTCAATTTTTTTTTACAAGTCCTTTATACCAACATGCACATTTCAATCTATGTTCAATGACACTAGGTTTACTAAATTCACAAGTCACACTCTCTTTTATCACTAGAGAATTACAACTACACACAATTTGGTGCAAGTTATTCCATAACTAATCATGTTCCATGAATCATGATGTCCAATTGTCAACGGTTCATGTACATACTTGTTCAACTACCTATATGTCACTTAGGCATACTAGGTTATCATACATGCAACATGTCTCAAGTATGTAGGATTAAGAAATACTTAATTTCACCTACATGCAAGGTGAGCCCATGGCTCAAATCACTTAAACAATCATTCTTGCCAACATGCACATTTCAATTCTAGGGCTTCATGCAACTATACCATTTATCATGATGGTTATTTTACCCTAAACATGGAAGTGACCTAATCACTTCGGTGCAACACAAACCCACCTTATGATACCCCAATTGCTTGTAGACACTTGCAATCGGGCCGTACACTTTGAATCTCTTAGCTTCTTGCCCTATAATACAAGAAAGATTCGTTACTCCGAGTCGAACTCAAAATAATTTTATTTCTTGAAATCACTCGAAATCGAGTTGTCCCACATGATTTTCTAACCCTCAACTAGAGTTCTAAAGGGTTAAAATATTTTTAAACCCCTCCATAAGAAAACCTCAAATTCAACCTAGGATTTACATGCATACATGTAAGAGCCCAAAATCACATGACCAATTCCCACCATTTGTGGTCTAGATTGCCAAGGATTTCTAAAAACCTCAAAATAAGAGATCAAATACAAGGTTTAAACCCAAATCATCAAGAACTCACCTCTAGCCCAAGCTCCTCTAGCTTATTCTTGCTCCAAGAAGCTCTTTTCCCACCTTGGAAGCCTTTTCCAAGCTCAAATCCTTCATTTCTCCAAGTTTTGGAGGGGTCTCTAGAGAGAGAAAGTAGAGAAGAGGGAGAGGAGAAGTAGAGGAAGAAGAGGGAAAATGAAGAAGACAACCCCCCAACCTCCCCTCATAAGCCTACCACAAGAAATGACCAAAATACCCCCTTTTTAGGCATTCTGCGCAGTCCGGGTCCGGATCCTGCGAGCCGGGTTCGGAACCCGTAAGCAATTTCAGCATTTTCACAGCTGGGGTCCGGATCCCATCCTCGGGTCCGGATCCGGACACTGTGAACAGTGTTTTCAGCCTTTTTATTTTCTTTCCATTTTCACTCTAAAACTCCGATTTCCATTCTGTTTTCTCTCCAAATCAAATCCAACACAACCGAAACTCATCAAGCCCACTTCTTATCATTCTGAAATCCTCGGAACTCAATTCTAAACATGTTTAACTCGCTTCTCAATTGGATTTTGTCCAATTGGCCGAAGTTCAGTCTAGTACACCGAATTTTGGTTCACTACAGATACAAATTCACCGGTGTAGACATTAGCAGATTTTGAGCGTCTACGAGGGTCACTAGACCTCCTGTAAGATATGATGACTATATCACTTTATTTATTCCTTCTGCTAACTATGTTAGTGCATATGTTGCTTTGGTGGAGGAAGATGATCTGACTTTAGATAAGGAGGATTGTGAGTCGACCGATACTAGAAAATGGCAATGCGCGATAGAGGATGAAATGGAGTCACTTCTGAACAGGACATAGGAACTTGTTGATTTGCCGAAATAAAGGAACGCAATTGGATACTGATAGGTATTTAAGGTGAAGAAGGATATGGATAGGAATGTGAAGAGGTTCAAGACGAGGTTGGTGGTGAGGGGATATGCTCAGAAGCCAGGGATCGACTTTGATGAGATTTTCTCACCGGTGGTTCGTCTTGCTACTATTCGGGTCGTTTTGGTGATCGCGGCAGTCATGAATTTAGAACCCGAGCAGATGGATGTAAAGACAACATCCTTGCAATGTGACCTAGAGGAGGAGATATATATGCTGCAACCGGAAGGCTTTCTCGAAAGAGACAAGGAGCATTTGGTTTGTTGGTAGAGCATATCGTTACATGGCTTGAAACAGGTGCCAAGGTAGTAGTACAAGCGATTTGATTTCTACATGTGAGTTTGAATTTTGATAGGCTTGAGGCGGATCATTGTGCATATTTCTTCGGTTATGATGACAGGAACTTTAGCATTTTTAGTATGTCGACAACATGGGGGTCATAAAAAATAGCAAAGGCTAGATATCTACCCTGAAGAATTAGTTCGTAGGGCACTTTGATATGGACTTAGGAGCGGTGAACCAAATACTTAGGATGAAGGTGCTATGGGAGAGAAAGAATAGGCAGATTTGGCTTTTACAGAAGAGTTATTTGGAGAAGTTTCTGCGACGCTTCAATATACAGAACGCAAAGCCAGTTTCTATCATGTTTCTTATTCATTTAAATTGTCGGCAGAGCAATCACCCATTACGGAAGCAAAAAATGCTGACATGGCTTGGTACCATATTCATCGAGAGCCTTATATTTGCCATGGTGTGCATGAGACTGCCTTATGTTTGCCATGGTGTGCACAAGACCCGATATTGCTCTAGCAGTGGGTGTAGTGAGTCGATATATGGCGAATTCCGTTTGTGACTCTGTTATGGTTTTATAGTTTGGAATGCGTTGGATATATGGATGCAGATTTCGTAGGGGATAGAGACAAGAAAAAGTCTACCACAAGTTATATTTACTCCATGGGTAGTAGTGCTATTAGCTGGAAGTCAAAGATTCAGTCGGTGGTCACTTTATTGACGATGAAGGCCGAGTACATAGTAGTGGCACATGCTCGTAAGGAGACTATTTGGTTAAAAAATATGTCTGGGAGAATTAAAAGTGAAGCAAGATGTGGTGGGAGTGAATTATGATAGTCAAAGTGCAATACACTTGGCGAAGAATCCGACTTTTCACTCAGACGAAGCACATTAATATTCGCTATCACTTTGTGAGAAATGTGATGAATGATGGTCATATCTCACTGTTGAATGTTCATATCATTGTGAATCTAGCGGATATTTTGACGAAGCCGGTGACTCGAGAGAAATTCAATTGGAGCATGACTTCTCTTGGTCTTGGAGCTACGTGAGGAGAGTGAGAGTTTGGCAAAACTCTTAATTTGGTGTTTTATGAAGTTCAGCACATGCCTTCAAGTGGGAGAATTATTGAATTATGTGAAGCCATGTTCCGACTTGACATCATGGTGAAAACATCAAAGATTTGAGGTTTATGGATATTTAGTACCGAAAATTAAAATTCGAGTATGGTAAAGAAGAATACCTCAGGAGTTCCTCAGAAGTTCCTCATAACCCGAAGCTGAAAAAATTATTTTTTGTATTGTATACCAATACGCAACTTTGAGTACCTGTATTGAAGTTCTAGAAAAGTTTCAGTACTGGTACGCTAGACTGCGTACTGGTACTCAACTCCGCGAGGGGCTGAATATATTAGATTTGACTACAATTTGATCCAATATTGTTCCTAAAAATTAAGGATCGTCCAGCTTTAAAGAGAATCCTTAAGAGGAGATCGACGGCTAGAAGTGAATTGGGGACTTGGATGGACGGCGGAGAGCATTTTCTACTAGAATTGGGGTTCTAAGGTTATAAACTCTTGTAATTCATTTTTTAGAGTGAGTGCTTCATTGTAGATATTCTAATTGAGAGGAAAACGTGAAGAGCTCCTAAAAGAAAGTTTTCTTATAATCCAATCTTACTCGTAATTTTTTGTCATGGATTAATCGAAGAACGCATTAAGATGATCTTGCCTATGGACGTAGGTCGACATATCGTTGGCCAAACCATGTAAATACTATGTTCTTATATTCTATTGATCGTTTTATTTTTTTTATTTTATCCTCGTGCTTGTTTTCTACGATCTTTCTCATCTATTTTCATCTAAGAAAAATTATATTTTCACTGCGCTTATGTGCCATGTGGATTTGAGGTGTCCTCGGTAACCCTCCGCTAGTCCCCTTCAACTTTTATGTCATTTACTTTCTATCAAACAATCAGTAAAACTAGAAAAACTTCAATTTTATAGTTATATAAACAAACAATAAAAGAGAAGTAATTTTCACCTAAAAATTATTTCAACCTGAACTTTACGTTTGGCGAAACAAACAAGCCCTTGGAAGAAAGGCAAGTTCGGAAGTTGTTTGGATATCCTTATTATTCTGGCAAAGCGGTCGAGTATGGCAATGAAATAGAATTGGTATAGGGTGGTGTACGAAGATGGGGATCTCAAAGATCTCGAGTAGCATGAGCTAGAGGAAGTGCTTCTCCCGCTAGACATTTCCATTCACCTTAAAACCCTAGCTTTGCAGAGGTGTATGCATGAGAAATCTCCTTCTAATACTTCGGCAAAAGCCACAGTACAAGTAGAGGACGCAAAGGGAGAACTCCAAAGCTGCTACAACGAGCTAAAACAAATGATATGATGTGTAATCAGTTATTGGCACTCAAGAAGGAGCCAAACTGGCAAGAAGCTCTAAAGGAGCAAAACAATAATATAGAAGGAAGCGTTTCATAAGACAGACAATTCAAATTCTACAAAGAGGCGAAGAGAAATTCAGAGGCAAAGCTCAAGAACAGCTCTTGCAAAAAAGCAGAAAAAAAAGAGTCTTCATGGAGAATTATTGTAACAACAAAGTCTCTTTGTTCCAAGATACATTCTCTCTATATTTTCCTCAAGTCTATGTATATTGAAAATACTAACAAACAATACAAATTCTGCACATGTAGCTTCTAGCAAAAACATGTAAAACACCATTCTGTTTCTCCTCCTGTACAAAGTATATGCTATCGTTGTTCCTCTTACGCGGTTTTAGAAATTCTCCTTGTGGAAATTGAATTGTGTCGAGGTGGTATGGCTGAACTCTTTCGAAAGATCTCTCAATTCCTTTGTAAGTGTTGGAGACCCACAATAGAAAACACCTGCAAGTATTCTATTAGCTAGGCCACAAACAACGCATGATAATATACTACATAATATTTGCAGTAAAATGTATGGATTATCCTCAAACCATCGCGATATTGTTGCTTAGTCCTTGAACTTGCTCATATATTGCAATTCCATCTCTCACCCCTCAAAAACATCTACTTTTTCGTGTAAGTGACCTTTTAGCCTTTTACCATAAAATGGCTTTCTTGTTTCAACACTTGAAACAAGGTTACATGGTCATTCTACTAAGGCAAAATATATTTGTTGCTAGTTTTTTAAGCAGTTAGGAGTGAAACTTTACAAGACAAAGTTAAGGAATTAAGTTGCCATCTCAGGATATTGCAAGGATTATCCACACAATTTGCCCCAATAATCAAGTATAAATTTTACCTGTTGGAGTAAAAGAAAAGAGAGAGAGAGAGAGAGAGAGAGAGAGAGAACGATAATTACAAAAAAAGGGATAATTGCCTACGTACCATTCAAAACTTCAAAAATATCTGATTTATCCCTGTTATTTTTTTCTTTCTAATATACCCCTCATGCGTTCCACAGTTATCCAAAATATCCTTGCAGTCTTTCCAAAATACCCCTACAGTCTTTCTCATTTACCCCTCTAGAGGTATATTTGAAATAGGTTGGAACGTAAAAAGGGTATTTTCAATATTAGCCTTCTAAGAGGGGTAAATCAGAAAGTCGGAAACTTTTCAGGATTATATAAGCAATTGCCCCAAAAAAAGGAGAGAACATAAATAGGGGAAGAGATTATTATTGAGTTTGACTTAGATCAGGTTGACCCAATAGTACTAATTTGGAATAAATTTGATTTATAGTAGACCCATTCAAGTTCACTTAATTTAGGAGAAATTCAGACATTCAATTTTGTGGGCCTCATTTAAGTTAGCCCATTAAAGACTTTCATTGTTTGGCCCAATCAACTTGGTGGCCCTCATTTAAGCTAGACCAATTGGTTTGGCATAAATTTTGGCCCATTTAATTATGTTGGCCGTATGTAAATCAACTCGACTTAGCCCAATTAGAATGATTTATAATAAATTTCGGCCCATTCAATTTTATGGGTCTCACTTAAGTGGGTTGGGATAAATTTCGGCCCATTAAATTAAACGAGCCCTATATTATGGAGGCAATATTTTCATTCATATCCCATCCATATCCCATTATGCATCCTCAACAAATGCAGAAAATTTCTCAAAATCTCTCAACTATCTCAGTTTCCCAAGTCTAGCTTCGATTTGAATTTTAATTTCTAAAAATATTGTTACGGTTCCTTCATTCATTCTTCAACCGATCCCCATATCTCTTTTATCCCTCGAGCATTCTCCCTATAAAAAAACAGAGTAAAAGAAAAGAGGGACGTTCGCAAATACCAAAAGTTCACCTAAAAGAGAAAAAAAATGTCCTCACGACAGACTCACGCTGTTTGACTTCCCATCCCATTCTATCGTTCGACTACTTAACTCTCTTCACCAGATAAATAAACAAATAAATAGACATCTTTTTAAAAAAAAAAAATGTTTTCTCCTTCTATCTCTTAATCCCCTTCTTTTTCCTCTTTTGGCACTGTAGTAAAAGAGGAATCTTATTCCGCCCTCCTCACAAGGAAAAAGAAAAAAAGAAAGAAAGAAAGAAAAAAAAAAAAAGGAGAGACCTCTCCCTCCCACTGCTCGCGAGACAGAAGAGGGGAGGAATCTCTCTCCTCCTCTCTACCAAAATACTAGCCATCTTCTACCTACATCAAAAGTCAAATCAAATCCGATTAGCTCTAATACATATACTTAGGGCTTAATCAACTTTTCACTCTACAACATATAACTAAAGTGGAAAATAAATCAAAACCAACTAATCCCAACAATATATTTAGAATCTAGACAACTTTGTAACGCTCCGCTTCTCGGGGGATCACTCATCCTAGAACTAATCTAGCCCTAGACTCACTGAACCCTCTTAACCTCTTGGATCTACCCACCACCCAAAATGCTATAGCCAGATTAAGAGATTTAACCCTATTATATCTTACATATAGGACCACTACAAATTCTTGGGGTGTGACAAACTTTGACAAAGTCTCATTTTATGAAAAAACAATAATGGTTTGTTCATATCAAACTCGAAGTGCCATGCAATTATTACTTATAATTTTCATTTGCTCTAGCACATATAACTAGAGTAGAAAACAAATCAAACCTAGCTAATCCTAACACATATATTTAGGATCTAGCCATTTTCTACCTTCGGGTGAAATAAAAATCAAATCCTAGTAACCTCAATACAAATACTTAGGATTTGGTCGCATTGTCGCCTTACGGCATACAACCAAGGCGCAGCAGAATATGATTGGACTCTAAAACATATACATAGAGCCAATTAAATTCAATTAGACTCTAGCACATATACTTAGGGCACATTTGGTTGTCGTTTTATCGCACAGGAATCGGAATCGGAATGAATGATTCCGTTTGTGAGTGTTTGGTATACAGAGGATTCATTCTGATCCCAATTCTCGGGTAGAATATGAATCCCCCAATTACCCTTTTCCAATCCGGGTGGAATGAAAGCTTATTCCAAAAATATTCCAATTATATTTTATACTTTTGATTTGAAATTAAATTTTATTTTTTAACTTTAACTTTTAATTAAATATATTCAAATTTAGAAATTGATTTTTTTAAATTATAGATTTTGATTTGAACTTGAATTGAAATTTAATTTGATTTGAACTTGAATTGAAATTTAATTTGATTTGAAATTGAATTGAAATTTAAATTCAATCAAGCATTTTAAATTTGAGCTATGAATTTAACTTTGACTAAAAATTTAAATAAATTTACTTAAATTTATGGATTCAAATTACAATTTAAATTGTAAGTTTAAATATTATCAAATTGTAAATTAATTTTATATTATGAATTATCAATTCAATTTTAACTTTTAATTTTTAAAAAAAAATTACATTTTAAATTTTGGCTTATCATTCTAAAATTTAGATGTTAATTTTTAATATTTAAGTTTTAGTTTGAATTTAAATTGTAACTATAATTCTATATTTTAAGTTGTGATGTCAATTTTAAATTTAATATTATATTTTATATTTTAATTTGAATTATTTGAATTATTATTTTTATAACAAAAATTTTCTTCATCTCAAACAAACAATGAAAATAAGAATCAATTATTTTGATTCTGATTGTTATTCTAAACCAAACATATAGGAGAATTTTACCATTCTGTATCCAATTCCGGTCGATTTCGATTCAAATTCCTATTTTAAACCAAATGCGCCCTTAGAGTCTAATATCAACTTGGTCTCAATATACTTAGGACCTGGTCAACCTCAAATCAAACTTAACTGAATCCTTACACATATACTTAGTAGTTGGTCAATCATTCACCTTACGGTAGACCCAACTAAGCTCTAAAACATATACTTAGCTCAACGAAATCAAACTCAATTAATCCTAACTCATATAATTTGGACTTAATCACTTTATACGCCTTAGCACATATAACTAAGGTGCTACAATAATACAAATCACTATATCCCTTTTCATTGACATTATGAAGGTCTCTTAATCGAAAGTGCCTCAATCTCATGGAAGTAATTAACAATAGATTATTGAGTCTACTAGAAGTCATGTGCCCGCAAAACATGATACTATACCTATATACATATACCCATCTAAATCATGAATGCTACTCCCACGGGAATAGTAAAGTTTAAAATTATTTCTTCCCATATGAAGTGAGCCGTTTGTGGTGGCACATACCTATACGAGAGCACTCGTGTGCATTGGCCAAATTAGAAAACACCTTTCTCCAGTTTGGCCTTCCGAAATGTAACCTTATCTGTAGTAAGAAAATAGCCATAAGTTTATAAAATATACATTTTTTTTTTTGCCACAATGTGTTCTCATTTAATTTTAGCAAGTAAGTACCCTGCTTCCTGATACAATGTTGACACCATTTTTGGCGTGTTGAAGCTCCTGAACCATTGCGGGCAAAGCAGACCTTTCATCACCTTCTAAATACACACTACTCAAGTAAGTGTGCATTTCTATAATGTGCTGCAAAATATTCAAATGTATCATTCATCAACTACCTTCTTAGGAGAAACGGCAAGGTTAGAAAGTCTAAATGAGAAAACGGTTTAAATGGAGGACTCACATTGTGGTCACTCTCTGCGACATCATTCATTACACCTTTAAACCAATTAAAGGAGCCCTGTTCCCTTATAACCCAATAGAAGTAAGCTCTCCCTGGAACATTACTCTTCAGGTTGTTTATCTCAGGCTTGTGTATTCTCTGCATCTCCTGTTTCAAGTAATCCCTGTTAGAATGTTTTTATTTTCTTCTTTTTGTTCTATTATATTTTGAGAAGAGAAATCTGATAATGGCATAGGAATATACTTCATCGGATTTTATATTGTTCAGCAAATCCTTCAATATGCTGATAAAGGGAGTTGCACCAATACCGAGTCCAATGAGCAAAAGAATGTCGTACTTCTTGTAATCTTGCGCTGGTGCACCATAAGGACCATCAATTAGGAGCTTCGGAAGTCTTCTGCAGAAGGAAAATAAAAAAAGAAACCAAAAACATATTAATCAGGGCAATGAAGGCCTGTTTAGCTTAGCTTCTCGACTAGCATTTTTACTCCGCATGGCTGCAGCTGGGTGGTTAGCAAAGAAGTTGGAAGAGTTCACTAACATACTTTCATATTTTGAGTTTCTAATCACCTTGTTTCTTCAAGCTCAGCATCTTCTACCGTGGTTTTAAATCTTAGAAGACTACCGTCCTCAGAAGTAACTGGAACCTCACAGACCTGCATCAATATAAACCTTTCTTAAGTCTTTTTGCTCTTTTATGTTCATTATGCTTTTAAATAAAGTAATTATTGCCAAATTCAATTGACCTTTGCAAACAAATTCCTAAGTTTTCTCGTCCAGTCGCCAGCATTGCGGATATGAACACTCAAGTAGTCGTCTCCTTGTGCGGAAGTGAGGGAGAAGGGATGCCTATTAAGATTAAAGTTAGATGTTGAAACAGGAGAGGAAATCACATCTTCTGATACATGTATTATTTGGATTATACAAATATGTACCATTCAAATGATGAAACATCTGGGCACTTCATAAATAGGTACATTCCACTCTTGTACTTAAAACCCGGAGGCTTTTTCATGTATATTGAAAGGACATTACCTGGATAAATTGCTGCCTGAAATTTGGATGCAAAATTCATTTTTTGTTTCAAAAAATAAAGAAGATAAACTAGGTGAAACTTATCTATATATAAGTGGAATTAGCTTACCTTAATGATCCTCACGCGATAATTCTTCTCGCGGTATTTCCTAATTAATCTCTCAGAGGCATAAAAGAGGACAGGAATTGCTAGGTACATCCATGTCTGAACAATGAATAAAACAAGTGCCCTAACTTAGTATTGTCCACCAAGAAAAGAACATATCAAATTTTTCTAAGCTGAGGAACACGATGGATCTTACCCCCTTTTTGTACCACTTCCTGAAGATAAAGAAGGGATGCACAACTAGGAGGACATAAAGAAGTGGGAGAAGGTGATGGGCATACCAAAATGCATTGAATCCTGCTAAGTGGTGTAAGGGCGAAGGCAACTTCACATCACTTCTTCGAAAAGAATGAGTTGCAAGTGTGAAAGAAAAAGCCATTATGACGATCATGAGGATCCCAGTGACTCCAGGAGCACTTGCTAAAAGAGATGGGTATGTGGGCTGGTGGTAATTAAAGTTGGGTCCTAGAGTAATCATGAACTTGGATTGCGGACAGTTGATCAGCCGCAGGAAATTGCACGTAACATGAGCAAGTGTATGAACAAGAGACCCGATTACTATCGCCAGTGCGATGACCTGAGAGAAAGTGTTGATGAAAGAAAGAAGAATTAATGGCATCTTAAGATTCTTTCAGCAGATTTTGAATTTTTATACAAGGGGTAAGTTGCAAGAGGGGGCCTGAACCTTTTACGGTAGATTCAATTTGGTCCCCAACGTTTTAATTGGTCCTCAACCTTTTGCTAAATTCTCCATCAAATTGGACAGAATTATCATGTAAAAGTCGTGTAAAAGCCATATTAGCGACTTTTAGACTTCTCATACCGTGATTATATGGCATTCCTATCCAATTTAAACGACGAACTTAGTAGAAAGGTTGAGATCAAAAGGAACAAAGGTTTGCCATTCAATAATAATTATTGAATAACGACCAAACTGGAACCTACTAAAAAGATTAGGGACCTATTCCTATTTAGCAATTAACCAATCTCATGCAGGCCTCCATACCTTGTGGAAATTTATGTTATCGTCGAAGGGGATGATTTTGCTAAGACCAGTTGATCTGAGCCTCGTGAGTGTATTTCGAAAAACAGGTAATAGAATGAGGGCCACGTTCAGCATTAGTGTCCTTGCTGCACCCTTTGCTATGCACACACAGTAGCCCATCACCTCAAATTCCACCCGCCTTTTATATTGTTCGAATTTCCATATAAATAGGCATATATTCAGTGTCAACCATAATGAAATAAGCCAAATCCTCTTCCAGTTCTCATGAATAAAATCTGCAGTTTTAGTAACACATCTATTTATCATAGTTCTTGCAAGGCTGTTCGATCGTTTTAGGGCCCTGTCATTTCCTTGCATGCTCACCATACCATCTAGTAATGATTCGAGCTGCCAAATCTATAAGATGATAAATTATTATGTCAGTATTAGATATCAGAGTCTATCATATTACAAATTAGTCCAATTTCAATACATCCTTTGTAGTACCTCAATATAGCCAACATCATCTGGATCAAACTCCTCCATAATCAGCAAAGCGCAGTCTGCAGCGTAGCTCTTTAGCTGCGCTGATGCACTCAATATCATAACCTTTACAAAAAGAATAATCTAAATCATTTGCTATCCACAATCTGAAGTATTAAAAGAACACTTTTGTTATATAGATGGGTCTTCTGTCATCAAAAGATACATAAAAATAGAAGAGTTTCACTACTAACCTCTTTCACCTCATCCTTTGTGAGCTTTCCATCACCACTCTTATCACACCTATTGCAAGAAAGAGCAAACAAACCATGTCATAAAACTGCTATTCTACTGGAATTAATATTAAAAATAAAATAAAATAAAATAAAAAAGGATGGATTTGCACATGTCGAAGAATATCCTTAGCCGCGAATCAAAGTTTTGGTCAGTCATTTCTTTCCAGAATTCCTTCAGTTCACCTAAGGTGATGCCATTACCCGGTTCGAGATTCCTACGCCTCTCCAGTGCGACGAAAAGCTCCCCAGCAACTTCCGTAAAATCAGCCATCCCTTCAACACACAGATTCCAGCCAGATTTGTGAGAACTAACAGTACACATTTCTAGATCTATTCTATAGAATTTGTTACTGAATGTCCACTTAGCCCCGCTCCCGAACCCGCTTTCGACAAACAATAATCAGGAGCTTCTCACTGCAGCGGAAAGCTATATTAAGCTTCTGGGGCCAAGAAATAGAAGCTCGCTGCTTTTTCATGAGAAAATACTCTACTCAAACAGCAATTCTATTGGAATGTTCTATCTAATTGAATTTCTTGGCATTGAAGTAGCCTACGAGATCTACAGTTCTCCTGATGATTCTACCATCAAGTGAACAATCACAAAGATAACATTTGTACAGGGATTGAAAAGTACAAATCCAAATGAATCGCGAGAGAGAGAGAGAGATTAGATATAATTTACCAATGCATTTGCCGAAATTCTCCTTGGGGAGCCTCCGGTCGAGGGCGAACTGCTCGAACCGCTTCTCCATGGCCTTCCAGCCGTCCTCACCCCCCGACAACATTTCGAGGAACTGCAGGCCCTTCAGCCCCGTCTGCGCGCTCGACTGCGCCAGGCTTACCCTCGGCCTCCCCGCGCCGGCTCCACTGCCTCCGGCGCCGGCGCTCTCGAGGTCGTGGGCGAGGATTTCGTCGACGGGGACGTTGGCGCAGTCTTGGGGCGAGGCGGCCGCCATGAGAGGGAATCAGCCCTGCGGGGTGTTCGGCCTGGCGCTTTAGCAAGTGATTTTAAAATTAAAAAGGGTAAATTGCAAGTTTGGCCCTCAAACTATGAGGGGCTTCACACTTTAGTCCTTAAATTTTAATATGTTATACTCTAATTTTTAAAATTATTATAATTAAGTCCGACAATCTAACTTATTTGACTAATCTTTATTTATCGCTAATATAAAGGTGAGAGAGTAATGCTAAGGTGAACTACACTGAAAAAAAATACAGAAAACGCAAGAATATATATATATATATATATATATATATATATATATATATATATATATATATATATATATATATATATATATATATATATATATATATTATGCAATGAGTACCTCTACAAGTCATGTGCCTTCTATTCTTCTATTCTTTTTGCCATAAAAGACAAAGCTTATATCTCTAATGTTCTAATCTTTTGTTTACTGTAACACAAATGGGTCCTCTTATAGTTTATTCTAAAATGCACAAACACATAATTTTTAATTAAGAGAATTCAAAGAAAGAAAGCTTAATTAGAAAAGTAACCCATAAAAACCATACTTGTATCTTTATTTCATTCACTAGTTATGCTAGTATTACAACCCTCTCCCACCTACTCCTAAATTCCTACCTTCTCTCCTCTTTGTACTCTTTTGACCATACTTTTAGCCTCTCCCTTTCTCTTTAAAGCTCCATTACAAATTTCAACTTAATGGTGCAAAAACTAGAAAGAAGTCGAAAGAGAGAGAGGGAGGGGGAGGCAAAACATTCCATAGTAAAGCTTAAGAGTGAAGAAGGACTCATGAGTGTGCTGGTGACTAAGCTTGCAGGATGGGAAGGTCGACAGCAATCATCGGCATTGCGAGAGGGGACAAACATGAGGGGTGAAAAAGGTTTCAGTGATTTAACGGCGCAAGAAATTACTTGAGCCTGCAAAGGGACAATTTTAGGCCCGTCAAAATTTGATTCAAAAGTACCAACGAATCGGGTCATTAACAGTTGCGGAAAAAACTATTACATTATAACCAAATGAAAATTTCAAAAATCATTATAATTTGTTTGCTTTCAACAATCATTAGTATCACTTATTATTTTGGTCGCTGTAAAACTAATTTTCTATGAGCATCATATCACTAATGCAATATTGAAGAATTCCAGCTTTCATACAAGAACAAGGCATATCAACATCCACCAGCACTTCATTCGAGGCGTGACAGCCAAAGAATTAACTGAATTGAAGTATCGCAACGCATGCATACGAGCAATTAGCAGTCATTTTGACCGAATCACTTTCTCATGATGTGAATTTCTACTTTTGGATCATTACTCGGTATTTACAACTTCGAAACAAGGGGGAGTGTTGAAGGAGCGTGATCAAAAGTCTGTGTAACGGGAATAGTTTTTAGGTGATGTGGCGTAATTAATTTGCACGTCTTTTTACTGGAGCTAGAGTTTGTAGTTTATTAGTTATCACCATGTATGTAGAGGGTTGTTATATTATGCAATGGGTGTAATGTGTTGTTAGTTAGTGGGGATGTAGAGTCTATAATGGCTAAAATATAGACAGCGTAGACTAGCCATTTATGCTCTACGTGGTGAGAAAGGCTAATTAACGAAGCTTTTAAATGTTGTCTTCTTGCTCTCATTTGTCTTACAGTGTACAGTGTGTTGGCTTAAATGCGCCAGCATCTTGCCTTGTGGCGGGAGGTCAAGTGAGTCGAGTCACGTTTGAAATGGCGTGAGGCCGGGTTGGGCCGAGTCATATTCGAAGTGGCGTGAGGCTGGGTGGGCCGAGTCAAAATCGAGACCCGTGGGCGCTGTGTCTGTACGCTTTAAGTGAATGAATTGGTTGTATATTTATAACAGCTCGAGCTTTTGGAATTAATGGTTAGCGCCAACGATCCGACAAGTTAAATATAAAAATATATAAACACCTTTTTTAACAGATTAAGCTTTTAGAGTACAATGATTGTTTCCATATGATATCAGATTCAGTGGCGCGGGTTCGATTCCCACATGCTGCATTAACGGTGCAGGTGTTGTGAGGAAAGGGAGGATTGTTGGCTATTTATTATTGGGTTAAAATATATCCAACTTCCTGCCCCGTGACAAACTTTCTGCCCCGTGACAATAGGCCCAGAAGACTAATAAGTTGAGTTGGGGAGCCTAATAAGTTGAGTGGGGCTGCAGTCCACAAGAGACCTAACGGCAACCTAATAAGTTGAGTGGGGCTGCAGTCCACAAGAGACCTAACGGCAAGAGGCCCAAAAATAAACCTAACGTGCAGGTGGGTTGAGTCAGGTCGAAACCCGTGAGCGCTGTGGTTTAGTCCTTAAGTGCGATGGGTGCGCCCTTCCTACCAGCACGTACTTTTGAAATAGTTGTTTCGGAATAGTTTTACGATCCACACAGTGTTCTCATTAATGTAAGGAGAACAAAATTCTCTATTACTTCCAACACAGTAATGTAGATTGCTAAGACTAGTTCTTATATTCTTATATTGGCTAAAATAACATCAATATTGGCTAAAATAACATCAACTCTCTCACTGTAGTAGAAGTGGACTCCTTATATTTTAAAGACAAGTATTTGAAAGATCGTCGTACACAAATTGTGTAAAATTGTTACGGCAGAGGCTATAGAGAATTTACTTCCTTTATCAATACCCATATGACCCTAGAGAAACCCTTTTAGACTGTAGAACCTTAATGAAATAAACTATGTTAGAGTAGTACTAAAAGCTAGATGTGATAAAATAGTCTAACTATTCTTGTGGTAAAATAGAAAAATAAACTCTATCGTTTGGTTCGAAAATAAATTTTTTATTATTATTCCTAGGATATGTACAACTTCAGGGATAAGTAGAAATAAGACGAATTTTATATTTAGATAAAAATTAGATTATTTTCGAGAATAAAAAAAATAGTATTTGGATAGTTAGATGAGAACAACACGAATAAGAGTAATTATAGTTTTAAAATAATAATATTTTATATAATTAATTAACATCAAATATTAATTAAAGAATAATTTAACAAATAAATAAATTAATTATCATGAATAATATTAGATAATCATAAAATATTATTTAATATATTAATTAGGACATTAGTTAATCATTAATTAATTAACCATGAGTATTGCTAAATAATAGATTAGCTAACTATAAAAAATTTGATAAATTAACAAATTAAGTAAATAAATTAATAGATTAATAAATTAATAAATTAATTACTTCATTATTTAATTAGTTATATTGGTCAAAATATTAATCGGTTAATCAATATAAATATTAGTTATTGTATAAACACGCTAAAAAATTAATTTATTAATTAGCTAATTGATTATGAATAATAAATTAATTACTCAAATTGTTACTAAAATATTTATGGCCTTTTTGCATAAAAATCCATTAGTTTTACGTTTTTGAAGAAATGGGCCACTATTCGAGATTTTGCAGATTTGGTCAGAATTTTTAGTATACTGACCAAAATACATTTATTCCTTTTTCTCTCTCCTTTTTTTCTCTCATTCTTTTTTCCTCTCCGACTCTCATTGCCCTTCCACCACCTCTGCGACTCTCGGCGACGATAACGAGGGCCGTGCCACCTCCTCTTCCTCCGCCTCCGCCTCCGCTCTGCTGGTGCCGGCACCGACGCCGACGCCGGAGGAGGAGGACTCGGAGTGGGCGCGGGTAAGGGCAGAGCGGACGGAGGCGATGAGGTTGTGGCCAAGGCGGTGCTCGCTGTTGCCGAGGGCCAAGAGAGGGAGGTTGATCGATCTCATTCTCAACCTCGTCGCGCACGGTGGTAGGCGTAAGGGCAGGCGAGGAGGAAAGTGGTAGCGTATAGAGCGAAGGACGGTGATGGAGTGATTACCATGGCCCGTAGGTGATGGTCTTATGTACGAGGTTATACACTTCAAACTGTCATTGAAATTGAAATAAAAGAAGAAAGATGAAACAAGAAGAAGAAGAAAAAAAAGAAAAAGAAGCGTGCTACACCATTTACAATTCTGTTGCGCCATTTACAATTCTATTGCACCATTTACACTTTTGCTGCACTATTTAGTAGTATATTGCACTCTTAGAACGTAGAGATAAGAACTTATACAGAAAGTACATGTGCTAAGTCATAATGTAATTTAAAATTTCGTTAAATTTAATATTAAAAAATATGTCACATTCCATAAAAAATACACTAACAACTCATAAAGTACTTCCGCTTCACTGGAGGAAAAATACTTTATGACTTATTAGTTGTATTTCTTGTGGAATGTGATTGTGACACTCAAGGATTTGAAAATGCCCTATATATAAGGTATAGTAAGGCTAAACGTCTTAACTCGGCTATACTATTTTGAGTAGTATCTAGGTCTAAAAGTTTAGGAGGGTTGAACAAGCTTAAGGCTAGAGTAATTTTAGGATAGGTGACCTCCCTGAAAAGCGGGGCATCATAGTTCGTATCAGAGCCAATCACTAGTCGGAAGTGTAAGATTAGTTTCGACTGAGCTAGAGTCATACAACGGCAGAGCGCAACTTCTCGGCTAACGACCGTTGTTGGTGAATCACGGCTCCCCACAAAGTCGATTAAGACTAGCGAGACGAATCTCACATCGCCTAATTTTTCTGAGTGTCCTTGAGCCTAACAAGTACGTCAGAATTTGAAAGAGGGAGGGAAGTGAATGTAACACCCTAGGATTTGAAATAGTCCTATATATATATTATTGGTGTAAATATCCAAAAAATAGAGGTTAGCTACAAAATAATATGAAAAGTATCGACGAGTCCATCAAGCCGAGACACGGATATCTCGCTCTCTTTAAGGAGATTCAAGCCCTCTGTGGTTGGCAAAGCCTTTGAACCGATGCAGCAGAACACTGACTTGTCCTCTCCAGGATACAACGGCTCGACCCTCGTCGTGTGGCTTTACCAACTCTGCACAAGTGGATGAGCTCAAAGCTCCACCAAAAGAACACCTTTCTTTGGTCTTCTCTTTCTCACAAGTAGAATAAAAATAACTTGTTGTTTTTTCGTTGTTATATACAAATGAATGAAAATCCACTCTATATATAGGCCTCACAAGACTATAGGTTACGAGAGTATTAAACCCATAGGTTATATAACATTTAGTGCAAGCTTAAGTTGTAGGTTAAGGCTTAGGAGTTTATAAAATTAAATGTACTAACGTTAATCTCATTTGATGTAGGTTCAAATGCATAGGTTAGGTTTCATTTAGAGCAAAGGGAGTTATAGGTATTAAAGAGAGGTAAAGTGAAGTAACTTGCATTCCTCCATGAATGCAAGAGTTACCAAAAATTAAATTTTCATATTTAATAATAAAAATGTAACAACATATATATATATATAGAGAGAGAGAGAGAGAGAGAGAGAGAGAGAGAGAGAGAGAGAGAGAGAGAGAGAGAGAGAGAGAGAGAGAGAGAGAGAGAGAGAGAGAGAGAGAGAGAGAGAGTCCGGCTACTATACTATCGATAGTACCAAGCTTTTGGTACTATTGAGATTTCTGCCGTTAGATCTACCATTTGATCATTTCCACCCGTTAGATTATACTATTCAACCAACCACCCACTCAACCCTAGGGGACCATTATCATCCTAACCGCACATCCTTTTATCCAACGGCCGAAAACTCGATAGCACCAAGTACTTGGTACTATCGATAGTATAGTAGCATAATTATATATATATATATATATATATATATATATATATATATATAGAGTAGGGCTAAATCAACTAACCTAGCCATAACATTTTGAGCGGTGATTTGACCCAAAAGATTAAAAGGGTTGAGCGAGCCTAGAGCTAGTGTAATTTTAGGAGTGGTGACCCTCTTGGAAGCAGGGCGTCACAGTAATATTATTTTTCAATGTTAAAATTTAGGCTAAATTATAAAAAACCCCTGTCAATACCCGCTTTTTCACTTTTTCCCCCTGTCATTCAAAAACCTACACTTTGCCCCCTAAAAAAATGAAAAATGTTCACTTCGCCCCCCCGTCGTCAGTGTTCCGTTAGGGTTCCATTTATATCCTATTTTTTATACCCAAAATACCCCTGAAACCCTCATCTTCCTCTTCCTTCCTCACCGACAACCTCGACCGCGCCGCCTCGCCCTCGCCCTCGCCTTCTCGCACTCCTCCGTCCGTGCCTAGACATACGCCCTCGCCCACCTCTCCGCCCTTACCCACCACGATCTCCTCCCTACAATCGCCGAAATAGAGGGGCGGCGAAGGTGCTGGAGGAGCAGGAGAGCGGGTGGAGGAAACAGAGTTGGAGCTGGGGTCGAGGGAGGCGCGGCGAGGGTGCGGGTGCGGGATGAGCAAAATCGGGGAGGAGACGAAGAAGATGAGGGCAATTTGGTCATTTTGTCACACCGTCCCCCCATGTGAACATTTTTTATTTTTTAGGGGGGCATAGTGTAGGTTTTTGAATGACAGTGGAAAAAGTTAAAAAGCGGGTATTGACAGGGGGTTTTCTGTAATTTAGCCTAAAATTTAATATAATTTTAAATTATATTATAACTTGTCAGTTGTACTTCTTGTAAAATATGCTATTTTTTAAATATTAAATTTAATGAGACTTTAGATAATAAACTATGCTGCACCATTTGAATATATATTATACCATTTGACAGTAATTGCACCATTTTAAATGGTACAACACGTTGTCAAATGGTGCAACACTTCGCCAAATTGTGCAGCATGTTTCCAGATGATGTAATAAAATTATAAATAATGCAATAATCTATCACAATCTTTTAAATAGTGCAATACTCTTATAAATAGTATTAAAGAGAGAACAAAGAGTAGGACACTCTTTTAAATAGTAATCAAAGCTATAAATGGTGCAACACGTCTCTTCTTCTTCTTTTGCTGCTTCTTCTTCTTCTTTCTTTTGCTTCTTCAGCTTTTTTTATACTTGTTTTTCGTTCTTGTTCTTATTCTTCTTTCTTCTCTGAGAAGGTTGACATTGTGGGGACTGCAGAGGGAGATCGATCTCATTCTCAACCTCGTCGCGCATGATGGTGGGCACGGGGCAGATATGGAGGGAGGCGGTGGCGCGTGGGGCACTTGACGGCGAAAGACCGGTTGCTACGGTCCCGTAGAGGATAGTCTTATATACGAGGCTATATACTCGAAATTGTCATTGAAATGAAAATAGAAGATGAAGAAGAAGAAAAAGTATGTTGCACTATTTACACTTTTGTTGCATACTTAGAATTATATTACACTCTTATACTTTAGAGATAATAACTTTGAACAGATTTTCAAAAAAAATAATTAACCTACCACTTTGGCAGTCATTTATCCTCCGAATATGAGAATCTTCATACAAAAGGTTTTAATATATAGACTTTGCATGTATTATGGATGGATGGGCATTTCGGTCAGATTTTTAAAAATTTGGATTGAATTTGCAAAATTTAAAAAAGTAGCTTATTTTTGTAGAAACGCAAAACTGGTGAATTTTTTATGCAAAAAGGCCAAATTCTAGCTCAAAAGATATATTCGAGCTCAGCCTATGAAGAACACGTAATAAAAAGGACATCAACAACTTACAAAGATAACAATAACTTATAAAGAAGTCCTTTTTCCAGAATCTTCTCCTTCTCTCTGTAACCCTCTCGACTGTTCCCCTCCTTGCTTCCCACCGCTCTGGCTTTTTGTGTCACGCCCCGTCGGGCCTTTAACACCAACTAGGTGGAAAGGATAACCGCACGGGCGCATGCCACAGACCCGCCGAACGGATAGGATCTTCTCTACCCGCCCAAGGCGCCACAACACATGCATATCCACGATGTTCCAACTAGGAACGGAGTACAAGAGTTGCACAAGAAAAGCATCAACATAAAGAAGTTCTACTTCTATTACATCACATTTGCACATTTATACATGTGTAATTTTTTCTTTTCTTTCATTTCTATTCCATACATCAAGTTTCAAAACTATGGAATTTACAAGTTGCATACATTTTAAAAAAAACCCTATGCTATCATTGTCCAAAACTAGGGTACAACTCTATGTAACACCAAAATAGAAGGGCCGCTATCTACAGAGCCAAACCATTGCCTCGCTCCGTCGCCTCACTCGCGGAAGGACTTGAAAAATGTGGGGTGAGAACTATAAACATAGTTCCCAATAGGTAAGGCCACCCAAGAGAGAAGCTCGACCCACCAGGTCCAAAGAAACACCATAAGCATAAGTTAGATCACAAATAACTATGCATACAAATATTTACATGCTTGTAAATAAACATAAAGGATGCAACCAAATAAAATGTCAACTTTCATTTTCTCCTAGGTTCATCCTATATCTTACATTGACCAAGTTCAACTACTTGTCATTTATTTATGGTGTCGGAATCACCGCATCACCATAATGGTTCTCAACCAAAGCGGAATCGCCGCAAGTGTTGGGCACCGGGCAAAGGAATCGCCGCAAGTGTTGGGCACCGGGCAAAGGAATCGCCATCCCCATCATGGTCCCAACCTCCAAGGAGTGAAATCGTCATCTCCTTGTTCGGGTAGCAAAATCGTCGCATTCCATCACCGCCATCACGTGGCACGGGTAGCGAAATCGTCGCATACCCGGGATAGCGAAATCGTCGCGTACCCCAATCCATCACCGCCAACACGTGGCACGGGTAGCGAAATCGTCGCATACCCGGGATAGCGAAATCGTTGCGTATCCCAATCCATCACCGCCAACACGTGGCACGGGTAGCAAAATCGTCGCGTACCCGGGATAGCGAAATCGTCGCGTATCCAAATCCATCACCGCCAACACGTGGCACGGGTAGCAAAATCGTCGCGTACTCGGGATAGCGAAATCGTCGCGTATCCCAATGTTCACATTTCACACTTGCCAACCTAAGTCCAATGGCCCTAGGTTCAAGTCACCAAGTCTCACCTATGTTCAATGACACTAGGTTTACCTTACATTCTCAACCTAGGTTCCATGACACTAGGTTCCAATCTCACTTTTCAACCTATGTTCCTCAACACTAGGTTCTAATTCATACATGCAATCACATAACAAGTATAGATAATAAGGATATACTTGAATTCATTAACATGCAAGATGAGCCCATGGCTCAATTTATCATGATTCTTATTTTGCCAACGTGCAAATTCTAGGGTTACACACTTTCACACAATTTTATTTTCAAATGGTTATTTACCCTAGACATGGAAGTGACCTAATCACTTCGATAAACACAAACCCACCTCAAGAGCTCCAATTTCTTGAATTCTTTGAGCTCCTAAGTCTTCAAGCCTAGAGTTCTTGCTTCAACCCAAGCTTCTACAAGAAAATGGTTCGTTACTCATTACGAACCCATAAATTAACTCGATACTTGAAATCAATTGTTCTAACATCATTTCCTATGCCTCAATTGCAATTCCTAAAGGTCCAAATATTTTTAGAACCTCCCATGGCAAAAACCCTCATTTCACCTAGGTTTCACATGCATGCATGTAGAACCCCAAAATTTCTTGGCCAATCTCCACGTTTTGTGGTTTAGATTGCCTAGAGTTTCTAAAAATCTCAAAATACTAGATCAATTCCAAGGTTTGAACCCAAATCATGAGGAACTCACCTTAGCCACGAGTTCCCCAAGCTCTTACTTGCACCAAGAAGCCTCTTCTCCACTTTGGAAACCTTTTCCAAGCTCAATCCACTCTTTTCTCCAAGCTTTGGAGAGATCTCTAGAGAGAGAAAGTGAGAGAGATGGAGAGGAGAAGTAGAGGAGGAAGAAGACTGAGAAGGGAGGGGTGTCCCTGCCTTTCTAACACCCCCTTGGGTGTGAAAAGACCTATTTGCCCCCCTCACACATCACACTTACAGCCAGCCAAAGCTGGCATTTCGCAACACTGCATTCCGGTACCCACTCTGGCGTACCGGTATACGGGTGTTAGTTCCGGTATGCCACGAGAAATTCCGCAAAACTCGAGAGCTGAATTTCCAGATTCTGCCCTCGCATTCCGGTATGTCACACTCCATACCGGAACTAATCGCTTCAGTACCGGTATGGACACATCCATACCGGAATCCACTGCAGACTTCAAAAGTTTTGCAGTTTTGACTTTTTGAAGTCCGTTATCGCTCCTCGTTTGCGCCGAAAACACTCGTACAAGCCCCAAACTTGGCCGAAGCCACTCACATAGCCTCTCATGCCACTTTTCCACCGGAACTCCACAATTTGTAGAAGTTCGGTACGACACACTGAAGTTCAGTGTACTACATTTTGGCATGATTTTTCAAATGGTTCAGATTTTTTTTTGTTTAATTATATCTACTTTAATACAATCTTGTATGTTTTTTCTACGACCTGCTCCACAATCATCTTGATTTTTATCTCCCTCCTACTCTGCTCTTTCGCTACTCGAAACTTTTCTCTCTTTTAATATGTTAGGCATCACCGATTTCATGCCTATCATTCGTGCTGGAGATTGACAGACTTGGAGAAAGAGGGACGTTCTGCTATGAGTTGAGAGACAGAAGTTGGACTGGGGGGTGCAGTCTAGGTAATTGCCTTTCTCTATAGTATTCACTATATTATTTTGTGTTTAAGCTTAACGTAATCTTAATTAATTTGTTAATAGATGCTTAGTTTGGGGAGCAGACAACATTTCTTTCGTTTTTCTTATTTAGGTTTGAGAACTGACATCCTTATTTTCTCTTTTTATTAAATTTTAGGAATAGTTATGCTTTCCCTTCTTTCTTGGAGAATCTACTTATTTATTCTCCAAAACTCTACAGTGACGTAACCACGCTTTACTTCTTTAATAAAATACTTACGGACTTTAACCCCAAAATAATAATAATAATAATAATAAGGCTTTTTTGCATTAAAAAATTCATTGATTTTGCATTTTTGCAAAATCAGATCATATTTTTCAAATTAGCAGATTAGGGTTGAATTTTTTATATACCCTTCAAAACTTCAAAAATATTTAATATGCCCCTAGTTGACCAAAATGCCCTTACCATTTCAAAAATTCTCTCAAACATCGTCAAACCCTAGGGATTTGGAGCTTAGAAGGATATTTTGATAATTTTATGATAAATTTAAAAGTTTTGAATAGTAGTTAGGGGTAAATAAGAAAAGGACACTCATAAAATGATCAAAATGCTTTTATTCTCCCTCTCATCTCGTTTTCCTTTTGAACTCTTGAAAAAATACAACTGACGCTCAAAAGTCGTACTCTTATCTGATACGAAAATAAAAGAGTTAAAAAAAGCAAAATTAAAATAGTGCAATCACCACTCAAATAGTGCAATAAAATATCAAACCATACAACACTAGTGCAAGTTTGCACAAATTTTAACGTTTTAACGTTAAAATTTTAACGTTTTAATGTTTTAGCGTTTTAACAACAAAAAAATAATAATAATGCTGTACTTTTTAACATTTGAAAATTTTAACATTTCAATTTTTTATTAAAAAGATTAAAATACTGCACCTTTGACCAAATGTTGCACTATTAGAGAGTATATTGCACAATTTCAGTATATGTTGCATAATTTAAAAATGATGCTGTACAAATTAAAAATTTAAAATCTCAACATATTTTGGCATAAATAAATGTTATATTTCTTTAAAAGAACAATTGATAAGTTATAATTGCATGTTTTTTTTTCTCGTGAGACGAGAATCTCACCTTACACCAAAAAAAAAAAGTAAAAAAGAATAGTGTAACACAGTTTAAAATTGCCTTACATGCTCTCAACTCTTTCAATATTATGTCAAATAGCACAATATATATTTTCTAATATTGGAGCATTTTTTTCTAATTTTTTTTAAAATTCTTAGTAATAATATAGTATATTTTCAAACGGTACAATATAATTTAATGTTTAAATTTATCTTAAAACATATCAAAATATTACGTGTTTAACCGAATATTACACTATTAGAGAATATGTTGCATATTTGAAATTTAAAATATCAACAGAATCTAACATTGAATAAATCTTTATCATTCTTGAAAAGTATAACCGACAACTTATTGTTGGATGTACTTAAACGCCCGCCTCGATAAGCGTACCATAGCTGCCTTTATAGGCAGAAAGGTATTTTGGTGAGATTAAAATATTTTTAGATTGAATATGTAAAAACAAAAAAAATGATTTAGTTTTATAAAAAAATATATAAAATTAGTGAATATTTTATGCAAAAAGATCAATAACTTATCAAGATATTATATGATTGACCAAAAATATAAAATCTTAAGAAACATACACCAAAAAAAAAAGAAAAGAAAAAAAAAAAGGAGTGGACACAGGTAAAATTGCCACTCTCCTAGCGCTCCTACATCAGTATCTTCTCTGGAAACATCAAAGAATCACATATTTTTAACCCATAAGATCGAGACGAGTAACCGACCCAACTGCGGATGTAACACGATACGGCCAAAAAGGGCACCAATAAATTGCGTGAGTTCCCGACACCGCCCGATTCTGCGGATCTCGCTTCGTACCACGATATCCAACAAATCAGGGCCGTCCAAAGTGCCGCAATCGCTGATTCCCAACGCGCCTCGAACGCTCCCCCTTCATGCCCGCACACATCCGTTCCCTGTCACTACGCGATTATCGGGACCGGGAGGTGAGGCTACCATCCGACATGCTACAACTGCACCCAGTCCACCACGTATGCCGCGGACCCCGAAACGAAAATATATATGGTTGAATGAAAAAGTTTCCAGGTCCACAGCTGTACGTGGTACACTGGGTCCAAGGAACAGTTTTTTTTCCGCAGCTGCTGCGGTACTCCGCTGGCCACGCATGGGAAAAAAAAAAAAAAAGGAAAACGGGGAGGGGGAGGGGGCGAAAATTGAACGGCGATGGCACCGCCTCGTAAATAGAGGATAGATCCGTGGGCATTCTTGTCCGAGAATATTCGAGAGGAGGGGTCCCCTATCTCCGCGCCTCCTACGAGCTAGGCCCGTTATCGCCGGGTGGGCCCCGCAGCCACCGCGCCGTGCGCTTCGCCGCGAAGCCGAGCCAGCGCCGCATCACGGACCGCTCCTCCTCCTCCGTCCGGCTCGCCCGGCCCCCGGCCCGGCTCGGCGCGATCC
The DNA here is from genome assembly GCA_016920855.1 of Puya raimondii. NCBI lineage: Eukaryota > Viridiplantae > Streptophyta > Magnoliopsida > Poales > Bromeliaceae > Puya > Puya raimondii. The sequence continues at coordinate 25,115,298 of JABWPP010000049.1, forward strand.
GGCTCACCCCGGCCAGCTCCGACAGACACCTCGCGCCGCTAGCTACGTCCCCGCCGCTCGCGCCCGCCGCCAGCGACGCCGAGAAGCGCCCGCTGTCCGTGATGATCATCTCGGACCGCAGGAACAGCAGATCCGACGGCCTCAGATCGCTCCACCGCTCCGCGGCCGCGTCGCCGCTCACCACCACGCGGTGGCTGAACCGGCGCTCGAACCCCTCCGGGTCCTCGGCCGCCGCGGCCAGCAGGAGCCGGTCCTTCCGGACCCGGTTCAGCTCCAAGCACCCCGTGGCGTCGGCCGACCGGCGCGTCCTCGGGCCGGCCGGCTCGGCCCGCTGGACCACGATCTGGAGCGAGCCGGTCGAGTGCCGGCCGGAGACCCTCCGGCCGGCCCGGACCTCCTCGCATTTCGCCTCGGCCGGCTTGTCCGGACCGGGATAGGGGTCCGGCTCGGGCGGAGGGGCGGGGAGGAGGACGACGTCCTCGGGGTCGACGCGGACGCGGCAGAGCGGGCACGTGGAGTGGGCGTCGAGCCACGTGTCGACGCACTCGACGTGGAAGCAGTGGCGGCACTTGGGGAGGAGGCGGAGCACCTCGGCCGGTTCGAACCGGCTCAGGCAGACCGCGCACTCCAAGCCGTCCTTCTGGCCCCGCAGCGAGCCGAACCGGAAGACCGGGAGCGACTCCACCACCGCGCGGTCCACCCCGGAGTGGCGCCTCTCCGCAGCGCCGGAGCTCGGGTACCCGCCGTACCCCGGTCCGCCGCCGCCGCCGACGCCGACGCCGAGGGACCCGTCGCCGACGCCTCGCTTACAGTGCTTGGCGTAGAGGAGGAGGAGAAACGTGAGCGAGAACATCGTCGTCAGAACCCCGACGATCACCGCGACGCTGGGGCGAAACGGGGAGGACGACGATGGCCGCCCCGCCGGGAGCGGCGCGGCCGAGTCGTCGGCGTCGTCGGCGTCGAGGAGGAGGCGAACGAGGTGGTGGGAGGAGAAGGAGAGGCCCAACTCCATGGCTAGCTGCTGCTGCTGCTGCTGCTGCTGCTGCTTCTCCGCCCCGTTTTCGCGGTTTAAAACGCTACTAGGGAGGACGAGGGAGGATTATTATATAATATACACGTGCGGTGACGGGACCCCGGGGAGGAAGAGGACAAAAGGAAGGGTAAGTAACTGCTGCTGCTGCTGCAGCAGCCGAGTGGGCCCCGTGGGATTTATTGTTTCGCGGTGAGAGTAAGCGAACGGCGCGCGTCGTGTTCTCTAGCGTGGGGATCCGGTCACCGCCACCGACGAGAGCAAAGAGAGAGGGAGGGAACATGATACATGAGGAGGCTAAAACAAGGCCCCTGTTCCGAGCGCCTAATTATTTAATAGCATTAAAGTGTGGAGAGGTGGGCGAAATGACTCTTTTGGCCCTCAGAATAATAATAATAATAATAATAATAGAGGATTAAATTAAAGGGTAAGATCGATAGAGTTACTGGGCCTGGCGAATGAGTGAGCCCCGTTCAGTGTTCCACTTGCTTGGGCTCCACTCGAAATTAAATGAGCATAACTTAAACTTGAACAGAAAAAAACAAATTTGAAATTTATTTCAAGTCGAGTTTGAATATTACTGGACTCGCTCGAATTATGCTCGAAAAGCTTGAATATATAAATATATCTATATATATTAAAAATATTTATAAATATATATATATAATTATATATAATATATATTTTAATTAGATATAATAATATATATTATGTATTTTAATTATACGTATATAGAGTTCAGGTTATTGGGTATATTTGTTCGCCCACAAAATTAAAACAGCAAAATTCTATTCTAATACTCTATTTTTCCCCCTCTCTTTCATTTACTCGCAGAGTCGCTTTTCCTAAATTTTTTCTAATATTATAATACTATATTTTATAAATTTATTTTATATATTGAACTATTATATATGTTTTTATATCAAATTTTTGATAATATTTTATAAAAATTAAACTATAGATCGCATGATGTTAAGAATTTCAAACTGCTCGTTTAAAGTTCGAGCTCGCTCGACTCGACTCGAAGTTAGACTTGCTCGAATTCGGTTCAAATTATTTTAAGCTGAGTTTGAATCTAAATTTAAAATTAATTTCGAGTCAAATTTGAGCTGAGATAAGTTCGCTTAAGCTCGGCTTGTTTCCACCGCAAAATGTTACGACGAATGGGTAAGGGTATAAATGGAAAGAAGGGTTTGGTCGATCGGGGATCGAGGAGGAGCGACGTGCTCGCTGGGCGTTTAAATGCTACGTCTTAAAAAAAAAGGAGGGAAGGGTCCCGAAAAGACACAGCACGTGAGCTTCTCTATTTATTATACAAGTTCGCCTAACAAATTAATTAGCTGCTGCGAATACAATGTTTCCAATTCAAATTCTGTGAGTACTCGTGTTGGTTGAGTCACCCTCATCATAAGATTTATTTCATACCAACGATGATAAGTTTTCATTTGATGTTATTGCTATTTTTTGTTTTTTAATAAAATTTCTATATAAAATAGTGGAGCTTGACTGGGCTACTATCGGTAGTAAATCGAGCGGTTTACTACCGATTTGTTTTCGATGCTGGAGCTTCCAAATTGACGATCGGCACCGTTGAACATGATCTAGACCATTTAAACTATCTAGAAATCAAATTTCATGCTTTTTTGATATAATTAACAGAACGATCAAAGGGTTACAAAATCTGTAATTTTAATGGCCGATATGGTGTGTTTCCTCGTTTAACGGTATAGAAGAATCCAAATCAACTAAATTTTTGTTAGAAAATTCTTTGAACTATTTAAAATAAGATCTGTACTCTTGATCTTGATTACAAGACTTCTATCATCACTTTTTATAGAATATTCATTTTCAGCCATTCATTTTCTGTTCACTTGATGGACAAGAGAACAATATCGAAAAAGCGTGAAATTTGATTTTCAGATAGTTTGAATGGTTTATATCATGTTCAACGGTGCCGATCGTCGATTTGGAAGCTCCAGCATCGAAAATAAATCGGTAGTAAATCGCTCGGTTTACTACCGATAGTATTCTAGCAAAACTCAAAATGGTGTTGGTGGAAATAGCAAATTACATATAATTCTTAAAAGCAATTTTTTTGTTTCTTATTTTTCATTATTGCCATATAAAAAAAACTTTCACATTCTTACATCCAGCATATATATTAGGCAATAAAAAGATAAAAATTAAAAATAATTATTATAGTTTCACAAAAATTTAAATAAGTTGTCATCTATCACATTACGAAGTGTATGTATTATAAGTTAATGAATGATGACAACGGAAAAAAAAAAAGAAGCTATTTTGTTGGTACATCAATAGTGTTTAAAAAGTAAAAATTTACAACAATACTAAACGTGGTGTAAATTTTTTTACTGCATGTGTTTAAGAACTGGATTTGTTTAAATATTTGAATTCTAATCCTATCTCAGACAAAAAATTCTTACAATGCATGATAAGGGCCTCCTTGGTGAAATAATTAATAGATCCCAATTAAGCTCCCTGATGCGCTGAGTTGCAAGAACTAACTAAGGCCTATTTGTTTTTGTTGATTTTACAGGTTAAATTCGTGACTCTAAAAAAGTCATCGGCATCGGCATTTGTTTCGGCACCAAAGTCGCAAAATCGTCTGAACTTCTACCCATAATTGTGTGGAAATCGACCTATCAACTTCAACGGGATGGGGAATGTCAAATTCGCAAAACTCGCAAGTTTTCTGCCTATGAAGCACAGATACTTCAAATTTTATGTCGTACCCGTATCGAATGCATATCGGATACCGATACGCGTCTGATACGTGCCCGATACGGAAATAAAGTATCCGGCATTTTTAAAAATTAAAAAAAATATCGGATACGGCTCGGATACGGGAGGAATACTGGGGGGACACCGGGGGAGGATACGGCCGGGTACTTTTTTGGTCTAAGATGATCCGAACTCAAAATTTTTCGAAAAGCCCACGTCCAAACCCATTAGAAATAAGAAAAAGAGTAAGAAAAATATCAATTTATTTTTAATTTGTCATTTCTTCTATCTTTTTGCTTTTGAATGGTTGAAGGTGCTCTCTTTCGTTCTATCTCCACACAGTATTAAGCTATGGTTTAGTCCTTTATCGCTTCTCTTTTACTTTTTAATATCTAATATGTCAATCTAGCGCTAGTCAACAAAGGCCATAGAGAATATTTTTTTTTTCCTTCTATTAAATTGTTAGCATATTTTCTTCTATTACTATTTTATATCATAGAAACTAATAAAACAGACATATATGTTGAATGGCTAATTATCTAGTTTGTGCGACTATTATATTTATTGTTATCATTTAATCAAATTGGATGATAGTTGATTAATACTTTTGAATTATCATTTCGTACGATTGATTATACTTTTTTATAAACATATGTATAACAATTATACAAGTTAATGTATATCAAAATATCTTCCCAATTTACACTATTAGCATTCCAAAAAAAATTTACAAATAATAATTCATGCGATAGTCGTAAATTATTATTGTTTATTAAACTATTGTTTGGCTGGCATAAAAATAAAAAGCAATAGTAAGTCAATAACTGAAACAGGCATACACTATTCATATAATTTTTTACAAATTTTTAATTAATAATTATCAGTCGCCTTTAAATTGGAGGCTGGACCCTTCATGCGTACTTGGATAAAACTTCAATTACGCTCTCCACAACTATTTATAAGTTTATGAATTGGGAACCTGGGAAGCCTCGGAGGCCTCTCCGCATCCGGCGGGTCCTTTAGGACTTTTGGGCATTTTTTTATAAGTCTATGAATTGAGAACCTGGGAAGCCCTTGGAGGCCTCTCCGTATCCCACGGGCCGTCGACAACTTTTGGGCGCAGTGTCTTCTCGGCCTCCCCGTATCCCACGGGCCGTCTACGACTTTTGGGCGCGGCGTCTTTTCGGCCATCAACGGCCATTAATGCGGAACTAAACTCCGCCGTTTCGAGTCACCGTTCCGTCTTCGGTTCGCCCTCTCCTGCGCCGTCGCCGCTATGGCCAGTCGCCGTTACTGCCATGTTTGCCATGACGATTGCAGAGTAGGGTGCCTGGGGTGGTGACGCCGCCTCCAGCAACACGCCGGGCTGGCCGTATCCCGCGGGTCCTTTACGACTTTTGGGGTCGGCGTCTTTTCGGCAATCAATGCGGGATTAACCCCGTTGGGGCTTCCGCCATCTCGATTTGCCTTTCCGTCCTGGGTTCGGCCTCTCCTGCGCCGTCGTCGCTATGGGCAGCCGCCGTTACTGCCATGTTTGCCAGGACGATTGCATAGTGGGTGGCTGGTGTGGTGACGCCGCCTCCAGCAACACGCCGGTCGTGCGTGAGATGTGGGTGGATTTGACAGAGGCTCATTTCTCCCCGTGTAAACTGGTCGCCTCCATGTCCTCCATGCCGTGGCCTCCAGCAACTCGCCATGGCGGCGCGCAATGCGGCTGCTGGTGTAGACGGCTGCGGGGTTTGACCGGATTTGATGGGGTGTGTGCATTTTCGATTTGGTCCTTGGGGCCTCTCCTTTTTCTCCCCTTCTTCTGCCCTTAAACTGACCTCCTCCCTCTGCTATAAATACCGCCTCTGCTCTTTGTTTCCTCCTCATGTTTTTCCTACGCTTTTGTACTGTTCTTCTCGGTTAGATCTTTGTTGTTCTGTTCCTACCGTTGGCTGGGTTTGCCGAGCCTGGTGTCGTGAGGTTTGTAGTTGGCGCTGTGCTGCTGCCCGCAGCCGCCTTTGTTCCCTGCCCGGAGAAAAAATAGATATAGGTGCGTCTATTTGCTGTTGTTTAGTTCCTCGGGATGTTCGTCGTGCTATGTGCTGATTTCTTGCTGTTTGCCTATGCATGTTTACTTATTTTTTACCCGAAATGGCGGTGTTGGATTGGTGGGAGCTCTCCTATTCCTGTTATGCCGGCTTATGGTTTACTAGATTACAAGGTACCTACCTGCTCCCTATTTGTTGCGTTTCTGATGTACTTCTCTGTGTATTGATTGCATGCTTTTGATGTATAGTGCCCGGTTTGGAACCTGTTATGGCGCCAGTGGTTGTTACTATTTGTTTCCGTGAATTGCTGTGTAGTACACTGAATTTCAGTGCATCGTACTGAACTTCTACAAATTATAGAGTTCTAGTGAGAGAATGGCATGAGAGGCTATATGTGAGGCTTTGGCCAAGTTCGGGACTGTGCGAAGTGTTTTCGGCGCAATTGAGGCGCGAAAATGGACTTCGAGAAGTTAAAAACTGCGAACTTGGGAAGTCTGCACTGGATTCCGGTATGTGAACTCCAATACCGGAATTGGAGCTTGGTATACCGGTATGTGAAATGGTATACCGGAATGCCGTGTTGAAACCGAGAAACCTAGCTCTCGGGTTTGTGGAATTTTTCGGGGTATACCGGTATGTGAAAATGGCATACCGGTATACTGTGTGCGAAACAGTGAAAGCAGCTCTCGGGTTCTGCGGAATCCCTGAGGTATACCGGAATCAGCACCCGTATACCGGTATGCAAATGCACATACCGGTATACAATGTCCAGATTTGGCTGGTAGGTTGTGTTGTTTGTGGAGAGGGGCATTTTGGTCCTTTCACATGCGTGGGGGTATTAGAAAGGCTGGGAACACTCCCCTTTCACTGAGATCATCTTCTCCACTTCTCCTCTCCATCCCTCCCACTTTCTCTCTCTAGAGATCTCTCCAAAACTTGGAGAAAAGGTGGATTGATCTTGGAAAAAGCTTCCAAAGGAGAAAAGAAGCTTCTTGGTGCAAGAAGGAGCTTGGGGATTTCGTGATTAAGGTTAGTACCTCACGTTTTGGGTTCAAACCTTGGATTTAATCCTTTGAATGAGGTTTTTGGGAACCCTTGGCAACCTAAACCACAAATGGTGGGTGTTTGGCCATGAAATCTAGGGTTTGGCTTGCATGCATGCAAACCCTAGGTAGAATGAGGGCTTTTGCAATGTGAGGTTCTAAAAATATTTGGACCTTCGATAATTGCAATTGAAGCTTAGGAAATCATGTTGGAGCACTTGATTTCATATATTGAGTTGATTTTAGGGTTCGTAACGAGTAACGAACCGTTTTCTTGTAGAAGCTTGGGTTGAAGCAAGAACTCTAAGCTTGGACACTTAGGAGCTTGAAGAATACAAGGATTTGAAAGCTCTTGAGGTGGGTTTGTGTTTACCGAAGTGATTAGGTCACTTCCATGTCTAGGGTAATTATCCATTTAAAAATAAAATGGTATGTGTTGAGAACCCTAGCATTTTGCATGTTGGCAAAGGTAAAATCATGATAGCTAGAACAATGAACTCCTATTGCATGATGGATATTTCAAGTACAATTCAATTATTTATACTTGTTGCATGGTTGCATGTGAGATTTAAACCTAGTGTTGTTTGAACATAGGTTGGAACGTGTGAGATTTAAACCTAGTGTCATTGAACATAGGTTGAACATGTGAGATTGAAACCTAGTGTCATTGAACATAGGTTGGACATGTGATTGGAACCTAGAGTCATGGAACCTAGGTTGGCAATAAGTAAGTAAGCCTAGTGTTATCAAACATAGGCGAGACTTAGTGACTTGAACCTAAGATCATGAGATTTAGGTTGGCAAGTAATGTGAAGAATGGGATGTGCGACGATTTTGCTATCCCGGGTATGCGACGATTTCGCTACCATGCCACGAGTTGGCGGTGCCGACATGGGATAGGCGACGATTTCGCGATCCCGGGTATGCGACGATTTCGCTACCGCGCCACGTGTTGGCGGTGTCGAGGGGGATGTGCGACGATTTTGCTATCCCGGGTATGCGACGATTTCGCTACCATGCCATATGATGGCGGTGTTGAGACGGGGTATGCGACGATTTCGCTATCCCGAGTATGCGACGATTTCGCTACTCGAACTAGGAGGTGACAAGCTCACTCCTTGAATGTTAGAACAAATATGGTGAGACGGCGATTCCGAAACCATAAGTAAACGACAAGTAAAAGAACTTGGTCATTGTGAGACATAGGATGAACCTAGGAGAGAATGATAGATTATATTTCATTTGGTTGCATCCTTTATGTTTATTTACTAAGCATGTAAATAATTGTTGCATAGTTATATATGATCTAACTTATACATATGGTGTTTCTTTGGACCTGGTGGGTCGAGCTTCTCTCTTGGGTGGCCTTACCCACTGGGAACTATGTTTATAGTTCTCACCCCCCCATTTTCCAGGTCCTTCCGCGAGTGAGGCGGCGGAGCGAGGCAAGGGTTTGGCTCTTTAGATAGCGGCCCTTCCATTTTGGTGATGCATAGAGTTAAACCCCTATTTTGGACTATGATAGCATAAGGGATTTTCATTCTTGTATGAATGTTGTATATTCCATAGTTTTGGAACATGATGTATGGAATGAAAGTGAAAGAAAAGAAAAATTTGGACATGTATATGGTGCCTTGTGATGTAATAGAAGTAGAACTTCTTTATGTTGATGCTTTCCTTGTGCAACTCTTGTACTCCGTTCCTAGTTGGAACATTTTTGGATAAGCTTGTGTTGTGACGCCTTGGGCGGGTAGAAAGGACTCTATCCGTTCGGCGGGTCTGGGGCATGCGCCCGTGCGGTTATCCTTTCCACCTAGTTGGTGTTAAAGGACCGGCGGGGCGTGACATGCTGCGTGATATATGCCAGCAATATTCTCTGCCGACACCGGTATACGGTGTCCCGGTTGAGGATGAAGAAGGCATGATTAGTGTTTACTCTGAAGTTGACTTCGTTGGAGTTGGCGGTGGGGCAGAGACTGTGAGATCTTGGAGTAAGCCGTGTTGTAATATCGATCAGGCCGAAGAGGATGCTGCACGTCGGTCTGTTGGAAAGCTGCGCGATGAGCTTTCTTTTGAAGTTAATGACTTCAACTTTGAAGGTAAAATTTTTTTCGAAAGTCTGTACGCCCGGCTTTCCACAGATCGTGTCGTGGCTAGAAAAAAATTTAGGCGCCTGAAAAATGATTACAACCTTATTCGTGGGTGCTATAATGACCTCTTGGCTGAGAATGAGCGCTATGTTGCTGAGCGTGCCGAACTCAAAAAGTTAGCTGCTGAGTTCCGCGATCTGCTTGATCGCTCGCATGCTGTGGCGCCAACTGAAAATAGCAGTGCTGCCAAATCAGACGAGGATCCCGTGGCGCCGCCTGGCTATGGCACTTGATACTTTGTTGGGCTTTGGCTGCATGCCTTAGCTTTTTTGGGGGGTTTGCGTACTTAAATAGTGTAGATAGATTTGGCTTTAGTTAACAACTGTGCATATTGTAAGATACGGAAAAGAGTGTTCCGGTAGAATGCAAATAGTAGTGCGCATTATAGCTTTGGCGTTTAGTTAACAATAGTAATATGTAAGTGTTGGTAGCTGGTTTTGAATGTTACTGTTTCCGGGCGTTGGTGCCGGTGTTGCACGCCTATGGAATACTACCTTTTGCTGTTACATATTTCTTGCTGTCTGCTGCTATTTCGCTGCTTCTTGCCTGTTATTGTTGATTGGGGTTTTATGCAGATTCCAGTTCCTTCTGCCTTTGTTTGCAATTTCCTATGGATTTGGTAAATCATTTACAAACAAAATTGTTTTCTGTTTTGCAAAAAAATAATAATAATTGGTTTTGTGGTGGCAATGATGTTGGCTCTCTTCCTGGGCTTATTTTAAAATATTTTTTTTAGTTTGCGACGTTCATTTATGTTTAGAAATATGCGGCAACTAAGCTTTGAATTTGGATTCTCGAATACGAGCTATCAAGTCTTTTACCACTTACAGTAGGGACGGTTTGGGCACAGCATTACTTTGTTAAATTTTATCTGCTGAGGCATGGCAGATTGACTCGCCTGATGGCAATCTCTGCAGCCTGCGCAAGCTGCCGAATATTTGGCCCTGTTTTGCGATAGATTGCTACCGGATTACAGTAAATATGCAGATACAACGAGCCAAACTGAGCCAATATTTCTGTGCCTGTATTTTCCAAAAAAATTTCCCAGTTTTTTCTTTGCAAGTTTTTGACCTACTCTTTTCTGTCATGTTTGTCTTTTGGTTGTGTCATGTGGGTTTGTTATGAATACTGGACTATTTTTCCCGCACTTAAAAAAATTACTTCTATTATCCTCTTTTTCTTACGTTGGTGCGGGTGTTGCTCGATTATGAAATTCCAGCTGTTGCTGTTTTAATTTTTTTCTGACTGCTGCTATTTCGGTGTCTTTTGCCTATTACTGTCTATTGTAGTTTTATGCAGCTTTTTCCCTGCTGGCTTTTTTCCCTGCCTACTACTATTGCAGTTTTACGTGGGTTTTTTTTGCGTGCTTGGTTGATCATGCAGGTCATGCAGGTTTTTACTGTTTCGATTGCAGTTTTCTTCGAATTTGTTAAATCGTTCGCAAACAAAATTATTTTCTGAACAGGAAAAAAAAAGTAGTTTTATAGATGGCCTTATTATAAAGGCGGTATTTCTGCAAGCACATTTGTTCCTTTGTTGATTTCATATATGTTTATTTTAGACATATTTCAAATCTGTAGCTTATTTCAATTTTTTTATAAAAAAATGTATAGTAGGCGCTGAGCACTTTGCGATGAAAATTGACTTACAAATTTGTGTATTTAATAAAGGCAAATATATTGTACTAGAGTATTTAGTTATAATGGTACTTTTCTTTGTATCCCGGTAGAGCTGCCAGAAGATTCGAAACCGGCTCCCTATTTGAACGGCACACGCTATTGCACAATGACATGATATTTCTTAAGATGTTCTTAACTTTCAGTGGCGCCTGTTTCTAGAAGTGCAAACAATGTTGCTTATTTTAAAAAAAAAATTTAGGTCCCATCATTTGTTTAAGTCAGGATTTTTCGAAGTAGGGCGGAAAAGATTTATATATTTGTTTTGTGGGCAAAAAAATATAACTTAAAAATGATTACAACCTTCTTCGAGGGTACTACAACGACCTCTTGGCTGAAAAGGAACGATATGTTGCTGAGCGCCGCAGGCTCAAAAAGTTGGTTGCCAAGTGTGGTGATCTTCTTGATCGGACGCATGCTGTTGCGGCTGCTCAAAATAGCAGCGATGGCAGGGCAGGGGTTTCTAGGAAGTGATGTTTTGGGTTTTTTTTTCCCTTTGTTTTTCCTGTTGCTATATGTGCCTGCTTTAGTTATATGTAAGTCCTAGGAAGCTGCTTTGTTTAATAGTTTTATGTAAAGGGACGATGGAATAGTGTAGATAGTTTTGTCTTTAGATAGCAATAGTGCAGATTATAAGATTAGGGGAATAGCTTCCTGACGGAATCCAAATATGGTACTTTTATAGAAACATGGGGTTGGTTCTAATGTTAAAAAAAATGGCGAATGAAAACAAGCTTAGCAAAATTAAGTGCATTTCTTTCAAGGCTAGAGACCTTCTTATGAAGCAGGGATCTGAGTTGCGCAACAAAAAATTGAAACGAAACTAAGGTTTCTTTCTGGTTTAAGTTTAAGCAGTCTTTGATCGGGCTAATAAAAATTTTCCTGTTTTTCCATCCCCCTGCTTTCGCTGCTTCCCCGTACTTCAAAAAAAAAGGCTTCCACTATACTGCTTTTTGAAGCTTTGTGCAGTTTTTTGTTTTTTGGGGGTTTCGCTTGGAAAATTCCATTGAATTTAGTAAAGCGTTTACAAACAAGATTGCTTTTAAAAATGGGAAAAAATATGGTTTTATGCAATTATTAGCTGTTATGCTGTATTATTGTTTCTGCTTGGTTTTGCGGTGGCAATGATGCTGGCTCTCCTCCTATAGCGGTGTCTTGCATCCGGTGAATAAAATCGGCCCTTTTTTTTAGCCGTGGCAGGTTTATTGGCCTTACGCCAATCCCTGCAGCCTATAAAAGTTTACGTTTTTGTGGGACTTTTGTGCGGTCGCTTCTTTGGTTTGTTTTCCCCTTTGCCGCTTTATTTTCTGCTCTCTTTTCTGAAAGCCGTTTTCTAAGTGTACAAGCAATATTGCTTATTTTAAAATGGATTCCCAGTTTGCGACATTCATGGATTTTCGGATAGTAGGGACAGTTTGGGCCAACACTACTTTGTTAAATTTGATCTGTTAGGCGTGGCAGAACGACTGGCCTGATGGCAATCTCTGCAGCCTGCGCAAGCTGTCAAATATTTGGCCCTGTTTTGCGATAGATTGCTACTGGATTATTGTGAATGTGCGGATACAACGAGCCAAACTGAGCCAATTCTTCTTCGCTTATATTTTCAAAAATATTTTTCTATTCTTTCCTTAGTGGGTTTTTATCCTGCTCTTTTCTGCTATGTGTAGTGTCCTGCTTTTGATAGTGTCCTGGGAGTTCGTTATGAATACTGGGCTATGTTTTCTGTGCTTCAAAAAAAAATTTACTTCTATTATGCTGCTTTTCTTACGTTGGTGCCGGTGTTGTTCCGTTGCGGAATTCCTAGCTGTTACTGTTTTGGTTCTTCCCTGTCTGCTGCTATTTCGGTGTCTTTCGCCTCTTGCTGCCTGCTGCAGTTTTACGCAGGCTTTTGCCTGGCGGGAATGGAAATGTTAGAAACCTAAACAGAGTGGGTTCGCATTGATTGCCAAGGTTGGCATTCGAAGGCGTTACATTAAGGTCCTAAAGGCTCTATGGTTTCTTAAGTTTGTCGAGTCATCGGATTCATATGTTTATAAATAATATCTCTTGGTATTGCTGAGGCTATGATGTTGGGGCTTCTCTATAGTAGGTTGGGTACCCCAAAAAAATGCCACACAAAAAAAGAAACGGTGGAACCCCCCGCTAGGGTTAGTTTCGCATTGACGACTGCATTGATGTCCGCTTTGCATTGCTGAAAAGATGCCGCGGCTAAAAGTCCTAAAGGACCTGAGGGATATGGAGAGTCTTCCGAGGCTTCGCAAGCTCTTAATTCATAAGCTGTTTTTGTGGGGTGCCTAAGCTTTTCCTCTTGGAGGTTACCTTTTTGCTGGAATTTTCGCAAAATAATGATCGCTTTACTAAGGCATGGCGTTGGCCATTCTTATGGCAATACTCGCAGCCTTTCTACTTTGAAAATTGTTAGTAGTTCTTTATTTTCGCTCTGTGGAATATTGGGTATCTTTTCCCTACTAAATTGGCTGAATGATTATGTAGTTTGGAGAAGCCATGCTGAGCCCTTTTTTTCGCCTTTGTTTTGCTGGTCTTTTGCTTTTTCCTTTTTTTTTCCATTGTTGGCCTGCTATTTCCTTCCCTGCTCTGCCTGCTTTTCCTCGATATTTTGTTATTGCAATTTTCTTCGCATTGTTGAAATCGTTTCGGAACAAATTTATTTTCGGTATTTTCCTCTGTTTCCCGTATATTTATGTTTGGCATATTTTAAACCTGCCCCTTAGTTGATTTTTTTTTTTTTACTGAATTATATAGTAGGCGCTTAGCACTTTGTGCAATATTCCAAGCCCATAGGAGGCTAAGCTTATAAAAATTGCAAGTGCAGATAGAAGTTCCAATGCTATTATGATAGTGTGGCTGTACATTACACTATATAGACGCTAGGGGTGAGTAATTTAGTTGGTCAATTCTTTTAGTATGTCTGCATGCATGCCTTCTGTTCTTGATGCCTTATAATAGAATGTGCCTCCTTCCTTTATCATATAAGCTCGCATGCTTCATCATTTTAATCTCTGTTGTGCTCACTTGATCTCTATCATTTCCTATACTTATATTGTTTCAACACGGTGCATCCAATGGTTGCGTCTCTTATGAGTTCCATTGTTGAGTCGATATTCTTTCTGCTTGCCAATCCTGTAGCACACGTTTAGATTTCTTATTAGCTCTTTTAAATTTCGGATTCATCCTATTTGTTTGTTATTTGATGGGCATTGGAAATTACCATATTATATTTATCAAAATTGATATTTTATTGTTGAGTTCCCCTTCAGGCGATTATGTGGCATTTGTGACACTGCTTTCCTTACATTGAATCTCGGTGCTTCTTGCCTGCCATTGTTGATTGAAGCTTTGTGCGTTTTTTTTGTTTCTTCGGGGTTTTGCTTGCAATTCCCGTTGAATTTAGTAAAGCGTTCACAAACAAAATTGCTTTTAAAAAGCGGGGGAAAAAATATACTTTTATGCAATTATTAACCAAGGACTTCCCAGGTTCTCAATTCATAAGCTTATAAATTGTTTTTGCTTGGTTTTGCGATGGCGATGATGTTGGCTCTCCTCCTATAGCATTGATTTGCATTCGGTGTGTTTTTTTGCTTTCCAGGATTTTTCCCTACTCTTTTCTGGCATGTGTGCCTTTTGTTTGAGCCCTGTGAGTTTGTTATGAATATTGGACTATGTTTTCTATGCTTAAAAAAAAAAGCTTCTATTATCCTATATGTATATATGTATGTATATATGTATGTATATATATGTATATGTATGTATATATGTATGTATATATGTATGTATATATGTGTATGTATATATATATATGTATGTATATATGCACGTATATATATAAATATATGTATATATGTATGTATATATATAAATATATGTATATATGTATGTATATATATATATATGTGTATGTATATATATATGTATATATATATATGTACATATGTATGTATATATATGTGTATATATATATATGTATATATATGTATATATGTATGTATATATATGTGCATATATGTATGTAACTAATCTGCAGTATGACCATAAATGTCGCCTTTTGATACGAAGCGGAATATGGGGGCTGCCGGTATGTGGGATGCAAGGATTGCTTACTGTGCTGATATTAGTCCGCAAAAAAAAATCTATGCCGACCAGTTGGTTGCTAACCAAGCTAGGCAAATAGTAAGGGTTTCGAAATTTTTTTACTGGCAAATATGAGTTTTTGTGGCAAAATGTCTTTTGGTTTTGGAGAAGAAAGCTTCCAATGCTAATTCTCCTATGTATAGCTTCAGCTGTCCAGCTAAGAAAACTATTCGAGTTGTCTATATATTTTTCAACTGTCAGAGCAGAGTACTATGTGTAGACGTCATGCGTGTTCCAAATCCGAATATAGCAAAAAAAAAAAAAAAAAGAATTCGAATGAATCTCAATCATACTGTTGTGCTTTTGCGTTTTTTTTTTGGGGGGGTTTTCGAATGTGCTTACTCTTTTGCTTCAGCTTCTTTACTGATCGATTTGTGCAAATCAATTTGTTTATAGAGGTGTTTTCTTTTCTTTACAAGTAGAAGTTGTCTGATTATTTCCTTTTACTTGAGTGGTTTTTTTGAAATTTTTTTTTACGGACTGATGCTGCTTGGGTTTAGGAAAAGATTTATATATTTGTTTTGTGGCCAAAAAAGTATAACTTAGATGAAAACAATTGCAATATGTAGTTTTTACTTTGTTACTTTCAGAGTGCTTTGGATTGATGGATGCACTTTCTTTGGCTATGATGGTATTATGCCTCAGACAGTCTGATCTTTTATGCTGAAATTTGTTTGCAAGAGGTCCAAAAGTGCCTTTTGTATTCACCACATGCTGCAACGGGTGCCGCTGTTATTCTGCTTTTCGTCTCATGGATTACGAACCATTAGAAGCTATGCGCGGCCTCTGCATCCTGCATACTGTGGCTCCTGCCATTTTGTTTCGCAATAAATGCATGCGGAGTAAACCATTGTCTCCTATTACTTCTGAAGCTGAAATCTGGAGTCGTATAAATACTAAGACTGTCATAAATTTACATGTTACTTTCTACGCTATGTCTGTTCTTCGCCGTCGGTGTTTCTGAGAATCTCATATTCGAAAACTATCTTATCGTGCACATTGAAGTGTAAATTCTTCTTTTGGCTTTGATGATTTTGCGTCTCAAGCAATCTGATCTTCTGTAACCCTTACAAGAAAGACTTGGCTGCTTCTTTTGACTTTATATCTTTGGTTGCTAATATTTACCCGGCTTTCTCGCTAAGTAACCATTTGCTTTTTTTTTTTCCTAAGTATATGCGCAAGCCTGAGTCACAAAAAAGAAATGCGGAAACTTTTTCCTTTTTTTTTCCCTTTGCTTTTGGGTTCCCTTGGTGTATGATTTTTTATATTTATCTATTTGTTTAGGTTCTCTATTATTTGGACTATTACTATTTAGTTTTTCTCCCTGTTGCTTCTTTATTGCTTAGTTATCAAACTCTTTTTAGTGCTCTCCGTTCAATTTCATGGTGTAATTCTTTTCCGTTTTATACAGCTTTTGGCTGATCCAAGACTTTGTCCCTGTTTTATTTATTTTCACGTGATAATTTCATATTGGCTAAATTCTATTTAGTGCTTTCTATTCTCTATGCTGATGTAGATTTTATCCCTCTTATGCAAGTTTTCGATAATTCAAGACTTTGCCTTTTTTTTTTTTTCATGTGGCAATTTCTCAGCAATGTTATTATAAAAGCTTTTATTCTCAGCTTTTTACTTTTCTTTCTTTATTCTGGTGAAATTTTACTTTTCTTATGGACCTTTCGCATAATTGGAGGCTTTCGTAGCGCTCTGTTTATTTCCATGCAACAACTTTTCTTTACAAGCTTAATTAGAAACTTTAGATAGTAATCGAATATATTGTTTTAACTTTATCAGCAGTAGAGTATTGGCTGATTGCTAACTAAAATTGGAATTCTTCTCAGCTTACTTTGCAGTTTCATCGGTTTTATCTCTTCAATTGTTGCATGTGTTTTGCCTATATTCGAAGTTTTTTTTTTTTTTTTTTTTTTTTTTTTTTTTTTGCTCTTTTTTGGCTATGATGATCTTGCTCTTGAGCTGTCTGATGTGTTCATGTTGATTGATAAAAAATCATGGTCGAAAATCAAACCCTTTTTTCTACTGGTTTCTTGAGTATATGAACAAGGCTGGGCTAAAAAACTTTTGCTCCCCTTCTTTGTACAAGCGCTTTAGTTGCGCCTTTTTTTTTTCGCCTTCCTGCATGCTACCTCTTCTTTTATACTATCATTGGCACCGATAGTCTCCAGTTTGAAAGCTATGTTATTGCGCAGTATTATATGTAGCCTTTCCTTTTGCCTGTGCTGTGCTCATTACTCAAACAATTGGTTTTTTGATGATGCTTTAGCAGAAAAAAAAGTCGCCAACTGTTTAGACTTCGTATCTATAGTCAGCAATATTTGGATGGCTTGCTAAGCGGGCAACCTTTTGCTGCTTTTTTTATTGAGTGCATTAGCAAGACTGAGCCAAAAACAAAATTTGTCATGTTTCAGAGAGTACCATTTTTTTATGTTTTGCGAGGAATGGCATTGTTTACCCAATTCATATGAAGTGGGATGTGCTTGCTTCCAATTGTACTCCAAATTTCTCTTTGTAATTGAAGAATTAGTATGCATTATAGAGAGACAGGTGGACTGATAAAAAAAAAACTTTGCTTTTTCAAAGAGGAATATTTTACTTGATTTTGTAAGAAACGCCGCTGTTTACCCAGTTCGTATGAAGTAAGCTGTACTTGCTTCCAATTTTTCCCCAATTTCCAATTTTTCATGGAAGAATTTGTATGCATTATAAAGAGATGAGGCCTGGTTGAATTATTTGATTGCTAAATTGGTGTGAAGAATTGAGGCCCAAAGACGATGTGGTTGCTTTCAATTTTACCTCAAATTTTTCTTTGGAATAGAAGAATTAATATGCATTATGGAGGGGTGGGAGTTTCGGTATCATAGTTCTTCCAATTTATTTGTATAAAACATAAAAGATCTACTTGAATTATTAGATTGCTAAGCTGGTGTAAATTTATTTTTCCCTACATCGTGGATACATGTGTTTCCTTTATAGGGGTATATAGGAAACTCCCCCTTTCTTGCTACTTTTTTACTGGAGCCAATTGTCAGAAGAAGGTTAAAAAAAAAAAATGGAGGTTAATGATACACGGAAATAATTTTGGGGTTGACACAATCAGATCAATTGCTTCTACATGTTTAGTACAGCATTTAGTCCTTCAAATGGGGGCTTTATGTTCAAAAATTTTTACTCTTTGTTTCCGGCAGGATGCAAATAATAGTTCACATTATAGCTTTGGCTTTTACTTATCAATAGTTATATGTAATTCCTGGTGGTTGGTTTTGTTTGTTCCTATTTTCCGTGCGTTGGTGCCGGTGTTGCTTGCTTATAATATTCTACCTCTTATTGTTTCATTTCGCTTACTGTGTGCTGCTGCTTCGCCGCTTCTTCCCTGTTATTCTTGGTTGGGACTTTATACGAATTCGAATTCCTTCTGGTTTTGCTTGCAATTTCCTTTCGGTTTGGTAAATTGTTTACAAAAAAAAAAGCTTTCCAATCAAGTCCAGAGAAATCGAAAAAGCGAAAAGGAAAGAGACCTTTCAGGTAATGACATAGCTCTCAATTAGTTCCTAATACTTCCACACTTGTGCTAAGCAAATAATAATAAATTTTTCCCTGTAATTTGCAGTTGTATCGAAGACAGTACATCAAATACCGAAGAAATATAATCTTTACTGTTGATGATTATTTTGGAAACTTAAGGAACTGGGTACCGCTTTTTGGAGTATTGAAACTACCGATACTTACTGTATATTTATATTATGTTTTTTTTATGTTTGGCTGATCTCTTTTGTTATTAGCAAGCACATAGTTGTCTAATTTGATAAATATTTATTTCTTACCCTTTCTATATATGTATATTGTCTTTTATTAAACTTTGCCATGCTCTTTTGTTATTAGCAGATATTCCTTATTTTTATTGTAATTTTATATGTACAGTTTTCTTTTCTTCTGACTTCAGCAGTATTTAGTTGGACTGATTCTACAATAATACATTTTCCTAACTTTTTTTTTTAACTTTTTACTCATTTCGGATGCAAAAATTAAATTAAATTTTTTTAAAAAAATACCCGGTGCATCGCACGGGTTACTGTACTAGTGCTTCATTAAAGAGCCTCGGATCTACCGCCACATATTAATTTTAGCTATATCTGAAAATTAATTAAATATTTTTTTAATAGTAAAACTTAAAAAAATAAAATTTTAGAGAAAATGATTATAATTTTTTGATAGAAACAAAACTAATAGATGTCAGCGAATCGGGTAGGACTTAATGACGCTCGATTGAGGAGCTCTTTGTTAAAGTTTTTTTTTTTTTTTTTTATTTTTTTTTTTTTTTTTTATTTTACTTTAAATATAGGACTCAAGCTCATGGAAGCAAATTTTATTGAGTAAAGCTTGGAGCAATTTGAATTTGGAACTCAAGCTACCGAAAAATAGTGTTTTAGTAATTTACTTTCAACTGTTAGGGGGTGGTTTGGTTCGGTGTAAAATGAACCGAAAAATTATTTTCGGTATGAATAATGATTTTCCGTTTGTTTGGCTCGACTTAAATTTTTTTTTTTATGAAAGTAATTTTATCGATTTGGAAAAAAATTGAAGTTTTCGTTTTCGTCGTTTTTCGGCGAAAAATAAAAACTCAAGTTGCATGCGTAAATTTTTATTTATTTATTTTTGGCTAAATTACATAAAAATCCTCTGTCAATACCCGCTTTTTTACTTTTCCCTCATGTCATTCAAAAACCTATATTTTACCCTCTTAAAAAATAAAAAATATTCACAGGGAGGTACGGTGTGACAAAATGGCCAAAATACCCTCATCTTCTTCATCTCCTCCTTCCCAATCTTGCTAATCCCGCATCCCACACCCTCGCCCACGCCTCCCTTGACCCCAACTCCGACTTCGTGCGAGGGCGAGGCGGCGGAGGGCAAGGCACCGGTCGAGGGCATATGTGTGGGCATGGATGAAGATTTCAGGGGTATTTTGAGTATAAAAAATAAGATATAAACGAAACCCTAACGGAACACTGACGGTCGGAGGCGAAGTGAACATTTTTTTATTTTTTAAGGGGGCAAAGTGTAAATATTTGAATGACAGGAGAAAAAATGAAAAAAAGAGATATTGACAGGAATGTTTTCTGTAATTTAGTCTTTATTTTTTTTCATCAAATCCAACGAACATGAATTTGTTTTCTTTCAACCAAACTAATATTGATAAAAAAAAGAAAATTTTCTCAAATCAAAAACTATAAAATGCTAAAAAAAAATTTCGAAATAATTTTTTCATGAAAAATTATTTTTTGCGATTTTACGTTGAACCAGAAGGTACCTTGGTAAGATCCAATGCTCGGTATCTTTTTCTGGAAATGAGATTCAAATCTGAACTACTGTGGGTCGTTGCAGTAGTTACCAAGCAACTACTCAGCATTCAGCGCGGGCGGTGACGGTACCCTATAATTGATGAAATACTCAAGTACAAAAAGATCTAAGTTATATTTTTTCTGTCTTCAAAACATAAAATTAATAAATTAATGTCGGAATATATATATGTGGCCGTATATTTTGTAGATATGTTAGGATTTACGTCCTACTGTGCATCGACAGTATACTTTTGTTTTTTTAAGAAGTTTCTGGTGATGGGTCCGGCGACAGACCAATATACATACATAAATTAAAGTGATTGCCTCAGAATGCATCAACCTTATTTCTCCAAGAGCCAATTTCATTTTACTTTTGCTTTTGATTAATCGGTAAAAATGTGCACAACTTGTCTAAACTATAGGTTACTTTAAATCGACTATCCAATCTTTTAAAATTATAATTTTATTATTCAAATTACTGAATGGCGGGATGCCATTCCTGAATGGCGGGATGCCATGACCACAGAACTTATTGTCCTTCATCGTACTGGTACTTGGGAACTAGTTCCACTCCCGTCTGGCAAGACCCCGAGTAGTTGTAAGTGGATTTATAAAGTGAAGACAAATTTTGATGGCTCCATTGATCGCTATAAGGCTCGTTTAGTTGCTCGAGGGTTCTCTCAAGAATATGGCATTGATTATGAGGAGACGTTCGCCCATGTTGCTAAGATGACCTCTGTTCGTGTCCTTATTGCTATTGCTGCTTCTTGTAGCTGGCCTCTTTATCAACTTGATGTTAAAAATGCCTTTCTACATGGTGATCTTCGTGAAGAAATTTATATGCAACCATCTCCAGGTCTTTCCCATCCATCCGGTTATGTCTGTCGACTTCGGAAGGCTTTATACGGCCTTAACAAGCTCCCCGAGCTTGGTTTGAGAAATTTCAGTCTGCTATTCTTTCCTTTGGATTTCATCAAAGCGAAAATGATCATGCCTTATTTATTCATACTTCTGCTCGTGGGCTCACTGCCTTACTTTTGTATGTTGATGATATGATAATTACTGGCGATGATCCTGATTGTATTCATTCCGTTAAATCCTATCTTCAGCAACAATTTGATATGAAAGATCTTGGCCCTTTTCGATATTTTTTGGGGATTGAAGTGGCATATAGTCCTCGAGGATATATATTGTCTCAACAAAAATACACTGCTGACTTGATATCTCGTGCTGAGCTCACTGACACCGATACTGCAAGTACTCCTATGCAGCTCCACCAAAAATTAACTCCAAATATGGGCGAACCTCTCACTAATCCTACTTGATATCGTGAGCTAGTTGGTGCGTTAGTCTATCTCACTATATCTCGCCCCGACATTGCTTATGCGGTTCATATTGTCAGCCAATTCATGCAGGCGCCTACTTCTGTTCACTATGCTGCACTTTTGCGCATCTTGCGCTATTTGTGAGGAAGTATTAATCAAAGCCTATTCTTTTCTTCCTCTTCCAAGCCTCAATTTCGTGCCTATTGTGATGCAGATTGGGCTGGAGATCCTACTGATTGTCGGTCTACGACTGGCTATTGTGTTTTCTTTGGAGATTCTCTTATTTCCTGGCGGTCAAAGAAACAAAATATTGTCGCCAAATCTAGTACGGAAGCTGAATATCGTGCTATGTCCTCTGCCGCCTCAGAAATTGTATGGCTTCGCCGACTCCTCGGTGGCCTCGGTGTCCAGTGCTCTACTCCAACACCATTATATTGTGACAATCAAAGTGCGATCAAAATTACGAATAATTCTGTCTTTCATGAACGCACTAAACATATCGAAATTGATTGTCACTTTGTGCGCCATCATTATATTACTGGAACGATATCTCTGCCATTTGTTCCCTCCGCTCAACAACTTGCTGATTTTTTCACCAAATCTCAGACTATTCAACGACATCAATATCTTTTATCCAAACTCCCAGTGTTTACTCCACCTTGAGTTTGTGGGGGGGTGTTACCTTACATAGGCATTTGGTTACCTTATATAAATATTTCCATCTTTCCTTTTATGGGATAATTGATATTCCTTGTATTATTGTGTACTATATTAGTCTAGTTACTAATTCATGACTTGCCATGTATTAGCTTGACCTCTCTTTATATAAAGAGGTTTTTTGTAATTTATCAAATCAGAAAGAAATTATTTTTCTTCTCCAATTATTCTTTGTTTCAATATGGTATATAAGCTTTATCGTCTTTAATATCATTATATATGTAGTTAAATTAACTACAAGGAACAAGATGCATGAAGATAGAAATTTTTGAAAGATATGAAAATTTTGATATAAATAACAAAAACTAAGAGCAAACCTGTTATATATTATGATTTTCTCTCATTTTCCTGTGAAATACTTGAGAATTTTATTAATACTGATAGAATAGTGATCTTCGGAATTTCTCTATTTCAAAAAAGATAGAAAGAGATAGAAGGTTTAGATTGATAGTTTTAGTTTTAATGCAGAGAAAAGGATAGTTAAGATTTAATAAAGAGTAATGTTATGATTACAAACAAATTCTACAACGTTTTACAAACTTGCTTATGTTATCGTATTTAGATGGTTAAAAAATATCAATCATGAGGTGATTGCAGTAATTCACAGGGCAAAGAATAAAATCCAACCACTAAATTTAAAATTTGTATATTATTGTAGAGACTGTTTGTAAGAACAATATCTTTCTTTAATTAAATAAGGTTTAACTTTGAATTTTGGTCCAAGATTTTAACTTCTAAAATTTCGGCAGGCCAAAATAATACAAAAAAAAATTGTTATATTTTAATTTAGATTTGCAGTTATCTAAATTGAAGTTAAATCCTAGTCTAATTAGGATAAGATATAATTTAGATTTAATTTGACCTATATGGATTATAAGTAGGAGTCTAATTTTAATTAAATTAGAATTAGACTCTGTGTTTAGAAGCTATGTATTATACATATATATATATATATAGAGTCCGGCTACTATCCTCTTAAGAGGATAGAAGCCTTTGTCCTATCAAATTTTTGGCCGTTAGATCTAACTTTTAATCATTTTCAACCGTTAGATTGTACTATTCAACCAACCACCCACTCAACTCTAGGGGGCCCACTATCAACCTAACTATCAACCTAACCGTAACCACTCTCATCCTAGCCGCACATCTTTTCATCCGAACGGTAGAAAATTTAGGAGGACGAAGGCTCCCATCCTCCTAGAATCCAGCTACTATCCTTTTAGGAGGATGGAAACCTTCGTCCTCCTAAATTTTCTACCGTTCTATATATATATATATATATATATATATATGCTACGGCCAAACTAATGAATCTGGCGGCTCAAATTAAGAGCCATGCAAATTAATCAAGATGTTGGTGGTCCATCCGTACGGAGGTAGCAACGCCAGCCGCGGTCCGCATTGTGGAGGGAGAGAGAACCCTGTTCTACGCCGCAACTTTAATTAGGCCCATGCCTAATTAATTAAGTCAACAAGGTGGTGGTCCGCACGGATTTCTTTTTTGGGTGAGCCGATCCCAGCCGAGATATATTGTACGGACATGCTAAGGATGTGCCGGTAACGCGCGTCGAATTTTTTTATTTTGTTTTGGGGTTCTTGGAGAGATCTTCTTTGTACTCCGCCTTCAATATTAATAAAGTATTTACTCCGTCTTCGCCCGTGGACGTAGACCGTTGGCCGAACCACGTAAAATCTCGGTGTGCATTTTCTTTATCTTTTCTTTTCTTGGATATAATTATTTTTCTGGATCTATTTTTCGCTGTTCCGAATTCTAACAAATTGGTATCAGAGATTTTCTATTCCCTTTGAGGATTAAGATGACGACGTAGTTCGAAATTCAGAAATTTGACAGGACCAACAGTTTCGCATTATAGCAAGTCAAGATGCGTGCTATACTGACGCAGCAAGAATTGCAGAAGGCACTATTGGGGAAAAAAAAAAGATGCCGGATTCATTGACACCGGAGAGGAGATTGATGATAAAGCCCTTACGACAATACAATTGTGTTTATCCGATGAGATATTGCGCGAAGTCTTGGATGAAAAGACTGCTGCAGGGCTTTGGCTTAAATTAGAGTCTCTCTACATGACGAAGTCTCTCACCAACTAGCTATATTTGAAGCAACGTTTCTTCATGTTGCGCATGGCGGAAGGTACATCTATTAAGTCGTATTTAGATAAATTTAATTTTGTTATTATGGATCTCCGCTCGATAGATATCAAAATCGAGAAGAAAGATAAGGCCCTTTTATTATTATATTTTTTACCGCCCTCTTATAAGAATTTTTGTGAGACCTTCTTGTTTGGACGAAATATTCTATGTCTCGATGATGTCAAATCCTTTCTACTTTCGAAAGAAATGATTGACATGCAGATAAATAATGAGACATGTGGAGCTTCAGGAGAAGGTTTGGTCGCTAGAGGGAGGTCTCGGGAGAAGGGTTCTAATAATAGAGGTACATCTAAATCAAAGTCAAAGCATAGGAATCTGATTTGTGGTTATTGTAAGAAGAATGGTCATATAAAAGCTGATTGTTTTAAGTTGAAAAATAAAGAACAGCGGAAGAATAATGATGATAAGAATCAAGGTCAGAAAATTACTAGTATTAAGGCAGAAGCAAGTGTTGCAGCAGGAGAATCAGATTGCAGTGATACCGTCTTCACAGTTACGGATAAGACACGCAGACATGATTAACAGCTTATGGACTCCGTATGTTCCTTCCATATCTATACGCATAGAGAGTAGTTCTCGACGTACAAGCCTATTCAAGATGGAGATGTATTGATGAAAAATCACTCTAATAGTTATTGAAATTGGTACTGTTCAGGTACGGATATTCCGTAGAAATCGCCTCTGCCTAGAAACTCTTCGCTAAAGAACTACTCTAATGTCAAATTGTCCGACATGTTATATGTTTTACAGGGTTCTACTGTAACAAGTTCAGCAGCGGTGACTTCTTCCTCTAATGTCAGATTCGGATAGCACCAAAATAATGGCATATGCGACTGGCCATATGAGTGAATATGGTATGACGAAGTTAAGCGAGAGAGATTTACTTGGTAGTCACAGTTTAGAAAAGTTGGATTTCTGCGAGTATTTATGTTCTTGGCAAACAAAAGAGAGTCAGTTTTAAGGTCGTAGTTCACCGGACAAAGGTACCCTAGACTATATTCATTCTGATCTTTGGGGACCCTCTCGTACTCCTACTCACGGTGGTGCTAGATATATGTTGACTTTTATTGATGACTACTATCATGAAGTATGGGCGTTCTTCCTAAAAAGTAAGGATGAGGTGTTCAGTTATTTTAAGCAGTGGAAAGTAATGATCGTGAAGCAAACTTAAAAGAAGATTAAAAGATTAAGGATCAACAATGGTTTGGAATTCTGTTTGTCAGAGTTTGAAGAATTCTGCAAGAAGGAAGGGATCGTCAGACATAAGACCATCAGGCGTACTCCACAATAGAACGGGGTGGCCGAACGGATGAATAGGACTCTTTTGGAGAGAGCTCGATGCATGCTCTCTAATGCTGGCTTAGCGAAGAGTTTCTAGGCAGAGGCGATTTCTACGGCATGTTATTTGGTAAATTGATCTCCATATTTGGCACTTGATTACAAACCTCCGGAGGAGGTATGGTCTGGTAGCTTTTCTGATTATTCTAATTTGTAAATATTTGGTTGTCCTACTTATGTTCATGTAAATAAAGACAAATTAGAACCTAGGGCTAAAAAGTGCATCTTTATTGGTTATGCATCGGGGGTTAAGGGATATAGATTGCGGTGTCCTGAATCGTCTAAATTATTTATTAGTAGGGATGTCACGTTTGATGAGTCTGCTATGTTATATCCTAACCATGTTTCTTCTAATGAAACCCCGAGTGCTAGCAAGCAGGTGGAGGTAGAGACCGATGGTATAGTTCAGTCGCAGGATTTTTCTCAGTCAGAACAGCTTCAGTCGCCAGACACCTCAATAACTGAAACCCCACAAATTGAGAGGCGGAGCATTGTTACAGGCAGAGCGAGGAGACAGATCAAACCACCGCAGAGATACAGTTATGAGGATATAGTTGCTTATGCTCTTTCAGTGGCACAAGATACAGAAGAAGAAGGCGAACCTTCCACATATAACCAAGCTATTTCTAATGCCAGCTCTGCAGAGTTGTTGGTGGCGATGAATGAGGAGATGGAGTCGCTCCATAAGAATCGCACGTGGGAGTTGGTAAAATCGCCTATAGGTAAGAAACTTGTTGGCTGCAAGTGGGTCTTCAAGAAAAAGGACGGAATCCCCGGCATGGAAGATATAAGGTACAAAGCTCGTTTAGTTGCTAAGGGGCTACAGTCAAGTAGAAGGTGTTGATTTTAATGATATTTTCTCACCCGTCGTAAAGCATACTTCTATTCGTATTCTTTTATCGTTAGTAGCCATGAATGATATGTATCTTGAGCAGCTTGATGTTAAGACAACTTTTCTACATGGAGAACTTGAGGAGCAAATTTATATGAAACAGCCGGAATGATTCATTATTGAAGAGAAGGAGGACCATGTTTGCCTGTTAAAGAAATCAGTTTATGGTTTAAAGCAATCTCCTCGACAATGGTGCAAGCGGTTCGACTTTTTTATGACAGGTCATGGATATTTCAGAAGAAGGCGTGACCGTTGCGTGTACTTCAGAAAGTTTGATAAAGGATCTTTCAATATTTGCTGCTTTATGTCGATGATATGTTGATTACTTCCAGCGACATAGTTGAAATAAATAAATTGAAGGCATTACTTAAGGTTGAGTTTGAGATGAAAGATCTAGGTGCTGTTAAGAAAATTTTTAGTATGAAAATTAAGAGGAATAACAAGTCAGGACTACTGCATTTGATACAGGAGAAATATATAGAGAAGATTTTAAAGCGTTTCGGGATGACAGATGCAAAACTGGTGAGCACTCCTTTTGCGGCGCATTTCAGACTTTCCGTCGAGTTATCACCGCAGTCCGATGATGAGCGGGAGTACATGTCATGTGTTCCCTACTCTAGTGTTGTCGTGAGCATCATGTACGCCATGATTTGCACACGATCAGATATCTCTTATGCAATGAGCATGGTTAGCATATATATAACCAATTCTGGTAAGGCTCATTGGCAGGCTGTTAAGTGAATTCTGAGATATTTACGAGGTATCACTAGTACTTATTTGGAGTTTGGGAGGTGTAAGGATGGTGTTGTTGGATATGTTAATTCAGATTTCGCAGCTGATTTGGACAGGAGGAGATCACTTTCAGGTTATGTATTCTCTATTGGTGGATGTGCAGTTAGTTGGAAAGCTTCATTACAACTTATTGTCGCCTTGTCTACGACTGAGGCGGAATATATTGCTATGACAGAGGGTGTGAAGGAAGCTATGTGGCTAAGAGACTTATTTGGAGAGCTTACTTTTTATTGGGAGCCGACGATTGTTTATTCAGATAGTCAATGTGCTATTCATTTGTCTAAAGATCAAATGTTTCATAAAAGGACAAAGCACATCGATGTAAAGTTTCACTTTGTTTAGGATGTGATTGAAAAATACACAGTGACTGTTAAGAAAATTGATACCGAGGACAATCCGACGGATATGTTTACTAAGTCTCTCCCTATTGTCAAGTTCAACTATTGTTTGAACTTGATGTCGGTTAGCAGCACTTGAGGCCCTATGAGGCGTTTGGAGAAGACGGAGCACAAAGCATTAAGGAGCATTGTGAAAAATTAATTCAAGGTAGAGTTTTGTGGCGATCTCAATATAGCGACTAAACTACAAATTAAATCAAGGTGGAGATTGTTATAATTTAATTTAGATTTGTAGTTATCTAAAGTAAAGTTAAATCCTAATCCAATTAGGATAAAATATAATTTAAATTTAATTTGGTCTATATGGATTATAAGTAGGAGTTTGAATTAAAATTAGACTTGTGTTTAGAAGCTATGTATTATATATACATGCTTCGGCCAAACTAATGAAGCCGGCGACTCAAATTAAGAGCCATACAAATTAATCAAGATATTGGTGGTCCATCGGTACGGAGGTAGAAACGCCAGCCACGGTCCGCATTGTGGAGTAGGGGTGGCAATCCAGCTCGCTGTTCGCGAGCCAGCTCGTGTTCGGCTCGAAATGAGCTCGAGATTGACTCGCTCGTTTAGTAAACGAGCCGAACACGAGATAAATTTTTCAGCTCATTTAATAAACGAGCCGAACACGAGCTGGGGTCAGCTCGCTCGTGTTCGGCTCGATAACAGCTCGAATATATATATATTTAATATTTATATTATTTATATATATATATAAATAATTATATATAAATATAATTTCTTATTATTTGATTTTTTAGCCCAATCTAAATTAAAGCCCAATTCAATTATAAAAAACTAATTTATATATAAAGTTTCAATCATTAGATCAAAGTCTAATGGATAAGATCTCATAATATATATCCTTTCTAATCATTTTAACTAATTGTTTCTGAGCCAGCTCGTGTTCGGCTCGTTAATAAACGAGTCGAACACAAGCCAATTTTTTTGGCTCGATACTTAAACGAGTCAGCTCGTGTTCGGCTCGTTTATGAAACGAGCCGAACACGACCCGACCCCAGCTCGCTCGTATTCGGCTCGTTGACACCCCTCAATGTGGAGGGAGAGAGAACCTGTTCTAACGCCGCAATTTTAATTAGGCCCATGCCTAATTAATTAAGTCAACAAGGTGGTGGTCCGTACGGACTTCTTCTTTGGGTGAGCCGATCCGAGCCGAGATATATTGTACGGACGTGCTAAAGATGTGCCGTATGCGGTAACGCGCGTCGAATATATTTATTTTGATTTTAAAGTTTTTGGAGAGATTTTTTTTATACTCCGTCTTCGATATTAATAAAGTATTTACTCCGTTTTCGTCCGTGGACATAGGCCGTTGGCCAAACCACGTAAAATCTCGGTGTGCTCTTTTTTTATTCTTTTTTTTCCTGCATATAATTATTTTTCTAGATTTATTTTTCGCCATTCCGAATTCTAACAAAAAAAATGCTAAAATTACAAAATTTGTTCTTCCAATACGTACGTAGAAGAAGAACTAAAATTTTTTGAACCGTTGCGACCACAGCTAGCCCCTCTATTTCCGCCTCGGACTATGATTGCATAAAGTCAAAAAATAATGGTGGATTAAGAAAACATTTAACTTATAATCACAATCCTGAGATATAATATAGAAATAAATAAGTTATCCTGTTGTTCATAATAAAAGCTTATTTGAGCTCTTTAATTAGAGACAATTGCTTATATACTCCTGAAAAGTTTGAGACTTTCTTATTTATACTCCTTAGAAGGTTAATATAAAAAATATTTTTTTAACATTTCAAATTTTTTCAAATAAGCCTCTAAAATTAAATTTTATCCTCCTTAGAAGATTAATATAAAAAATACGCCTTTAACGTTCTAAGTTTTTTCAACCCTCGGAGTTAAATTTTGTTAGTAAATAGTTAGAAATAGCTGTTATTTCTGTAAAATTATTATTTTTTATTTCAAATTTATCATTTTACCATTAGCAATTTTTCTTATTTGCCCCTAAGTTAGGTGCAGAAGAAGTGTTTTGACACTTTGCTTTTTAAAAGTATTTTGACTTTTCATTCTTTCAGATATATCTTTCTACATCAGCAACTTTTCTTATTTGCCCTAAAGTTAGAGGCAAAAGAGGTATTCTGAACTTTTTCTTAACTCTGATAAAAATTTAACTTAATTTCATACGAGATGACTTAACGGATACTAACAGCGAGGATATTTTTAAATAATAAAAAATATATTTGAAATTATATATATATATATATAATATTTCAAAAGTTTTGATGGATATATAATTAACCACCGCTAAAATTTATCTAACGCTATTGAGTCAAAAGAGGTCCAACTATTTTAGCTCTATTTACCAAACAGTTCCTGGAACATATACGGCTAACTGCAAAGCTGTAATAGCATGTCTGTTTGTATTCGGATTCAATATTATTATTGTTCATTCTGTACATTGGTGGAGTTGTGACGCAGCAAATAGTACGTTCGTTTGTCGCGGTATGAGTAAGGTAAAATCCGACAGTATCCAGTATGGGTATTCAAAATAGGGTTAATTTCATACAGGTCCCCACAAACATAGTGAATATCAAAAATATTCCTGCAAAGTTCAACTTTCATTAGTTATCCCTACAAAAGTCGTAATGTATGCAGATATGTCCCTCTGGTTTGTTGCCGTTTGAAATCTATTTATTTTTTAACAGTAGGGATGTGAAATGACCGTTTTGCCCTCACAAATATGTCCCTCCAAAAGAAGGATACGAGGAAGAAGAAAGAGGCGGCGGTGGCGGCGGCGGCGCGCGGCGGGGCTCCCGCTTCCCCGCGGACGGCGGAGCGGGCGGGACGAGGGCGGAGAGGCGGACGAGGGCGGCGGGGAGGCGGCGGCGGCGGCGGAGGAGGGGCCGAGGAGGGGGGGGGGCGGACGAGGGCGACGGGGAGAGGAGAAGTAGAGGAAGAGGGCGGCGGGGAGGCGGAGGGGGCGGCGGCGGGGAGGAGGTGGAGGAGGGGCCGGGGGGGCGGATGAGGATGAGGAAGATGGAGAGGGTGAGGAAGATGGATGAGGAAGATGGAGAGGGTGAGGAAGATGGAGAGGGGCAAAAATGTAATTTCAACTTATTAATTAACCATGATTAAGCATTTTAACTGTGGTTAACTAAAATTCTCTAACGGTGACTGACGGTAGGGACATATCTGCATACATTACGACTTTTGCAGGGATAACTAATGAAAGTTGGACTTTGCAGGGATATTTCTGCTATTCACTATGTTTGCGGGGACATGTATGCAATTAACCCTTCAAAATATTACCCAAACTCGAATCCGAATTCGAACGGGACGAATTTATCCGAACTAAAGATATGGATTCGGGTATGGGTATAGAGAATAAAAATCCGACGGGTATGGATTTTGTATGTATCCGACCCGAACCCGAACCCGAACCCGAATAAATTATATATATTATTTATTTACTTATATAATATATAAAATGTCTAATAATATTTTAGCCATTGGATCTTCATCCAACGGTCAAATTATATATATATATATATATATATATATATATATATATATATATATATATATATATATATATATATATATATATATATATATTATTTATTTACTTATATTTGATTGTGTTTTGAAAAGTTTTGATTTTACTATAATATATTTTGAAATATGGTAAAGAAAAATCATTACTTCGGGTTTGGATTTTCGGGTTCGGGTTCGGGATCGGGTTTCGGATTTTTGGTCGGGTCGGGTATGTGTATAGATTTTTAAAATTCGCCGGATTTGGGTCCGGGTTCGGGTTTCAATTTGATTGTCGGGTTCAGGTTCGGGTTTTTGAAAACCCGACCCAAACCCGACCCATTGACATCCCTACTCTTTGCCCCTCCTTCCTTCTCTTTTGGCAAAAATGTACAAAGACCCCTTAGACATTAGCTCTTTCATAACGAGGGTTTATAAAATGAAAAATGCTACTTGTACACCCCATCATCAGGGGTGTACAAGTTACACATGGGTGGCTGTCCGCCAGTCACATCAAGTGACTGGTGAAATTTTTTTCATCCATGGATGGGTGGGATGTAGGATGTACACCCCTTTTGGAGTGTATCACCAGCATTGCTCTTATAAAATTAGTTAATTTTAATAATAGGCATTTGATATTTTTATTTATAAAATTAGAATTAAGCGATAAATTTATTCACTACTTTTATCAAACTTATATTTTTTTTTATATCCGAACTCCGAAAGACGTATAGATCCTAAAATTAATTTCAGTGCTTTGAATAAGCCTAATTTTGTAAATAATTTTTTTGAAAGACTATTTTTATAATTATAATATTTTAAGTCCATTAATAGAAAAAATTGCCAAAAAATATACATGATTTATCTGAACTATATATTATTTTGAAAAAGCTATCTAACCTTTTAAAATTTTGATTTTACTATCAAATCTTTTAATTTGTTTGATTTGAGTCAGTCAACAGTACTTTGACTTTAAAAATTGAATGCATCATTTATCTTTACAAGTTTAGTTAATATACTTCATATAATTTTCACAATT
The DNA here is from genome assembly GCA_016920855.1 of Puya raimondii. Classification (NCBI taxonomy): domain Eukaryota; kingdom Viridiplantae; phylum Streptophyta; class Magnoliopsida; order Poales; family Bromeliaceae; genus Puya; species Puya raimondii. The sequence continues at coordinate 25,147,658 of JABWPP010000049.1, forward strand.
GTAAATTTATTAAGGTAAGTAATTAGCTTTAATTTTACAATCAAAGTATCAATAATTGACTCAAATAAAATAAATTAAAAGATTGAGTAGTAAAATTAAAATTTTAAAAAATTGGGTAGCCAATTCAAATTCTTCATAGTTCAGTAAGTTCTACACATTTTAACCTTTTAACAATTTGACCTCCGAAACTAATTGGGCCAAATTCTAAATTTTGGGATGTACTTATAACGATCTGGAAGATCTAGAAATGACATGAAAAAGTTATATCAAAACGAATTGGGCCAAATTCTAAATTTTGGGACGTACTTATCACGACCTAGAAGATCTAGAAATGACTAGGGCTGGCAAATGAGCGAGCCGGCTCGTGTTCGGCTCGGGTTCGGCTCGAAATTCGGCTCGCTCGAGCTCGACTCGAAATTAAATGAACCGAGCTTGAACAGAAAAAAAAAAAACTTGAAATTTATTTCAAGCCGAGCTTGAGTATTACTGAGCTTGCTCGAATTAGGCTCGAAAAGTTCGAAAATATATATATAGAATTGGGCTGGAATACTATTAATGATATTTGCGCTCTTTTGCTATCGAGTTTTTAATCCTTAGATGAAAAATTGTATGATTAGAATGATAATGGTCTCCTAAGGTTTAGTGGTGGTCCCCCTACGATTGAGTGGGTGGTTAGTTGAATAGTATAATCTAAAGGGTAAAATTGATTAAAGTGTAGATCTAACGGCTAAAAAATTAATAGCAAAAGAGCCCAAATAATATTAATAGTATTCCAGCTCAACTCATATATATATATTATAACTACTATACTTTCGGAAGTATAAATGACTTGATGCTTCTGACTTTTTAGCCCTTGGATCGATCCAGAACTGTACGATTGGGATGATAGTTGTTCCCCATAGGGTCTAGTGGTCCCTCTAGGAGAACAATATTAATCTAAGGATTAGAAATAATCAAAGGGGTTGATCCAAAAGTTAAAATCTTGAAAGTACCAATTTCTTTATGCTTCCGGAAGCACCATAGTTAGACTATATATATATATATATATACTTATACTAATCCTCGATAATACAGCTGACGTGGCGTAATGTCCTGTTTTTAGAGTTTTTTTATTTTTAATATTTGATTGTGCATTCTCTCTCTCTCTTACTTACGATGGATTCTCGCTCTCTCTCTCTCTCTCCAACCCCCGCCCCTTCATCTCCCAAAACCGCCCCCCCCTCCCCCGGCCTCTCTCTCGAGAGACCCCTCCTCTCCCAAAACTGCTCTCCCAGACCCCTCCTCTCCCAACCTCCCAACCGCCGCCCCCATCCAAAAAAAATATCCCCGCGGCGCTTTTCCAAACCCCTCATCTCCCAACCCGCGAGAACCCTCATCTGCCAAAACCGCACGCCCTCCCTCTCCCGAAACTCCCCGCGGCGCTCTCCAAACCCCTCCGCGTCCCCCCCATCCCCCCTCCCCTCTCCCCTCTCTCTTTCTTCCCTGGCGAAGGTGCCGCGGCGGAGGCTCCTCGAGGCGAGGAGTGGCTCCTCTTCGAGCGTCGAAAAGATCGAGGCCAAGCTCAGGGAAGCAGATCTTCGGAGACAGGTACAATTTAGCCCTAATTTGTCCTCAATTTTGTAATTTTTTTAGTTTTTAGACTTTAAATTGAGGTTATCTGGTTCTCAGAATCCGGTTCCATTTTGGTTCTTCAAGTTATTTGGCTTCAATTTGAATTTTTGGAGCTTTGATTTGTACAGATTTAGGCGCTTGGTTCGAAATGTTCTATGTGGTTTAAGTGTGTAGGCTATGGAGTTCCCTTCATATGTAATAAATCTATGGAGTAATGCATTAGGATTAAATTACACGTCTTTTATCCGAGTGTGAAATTCAACTGTAATTGCCATCAAATCAAAATCAAGTAGGGTGTAATCCACAACATCTAAAATGCTTATATACAAAAAAAAAGAAAAAAAAATCATATAACCATAAGTATAGAAATTATATAAAAAGGACCAAAAGAAATTTGCATCAGAAACAATAACATCTATGCAGGATACTAAAGTGCTGTGATTATCCTCAAGTTCTCTTTTAGGAACTTTTTAATATTGTAATCTTATGAAAATTATGAGAGTAATACTGAAAAGCTGGGTTTCCAATGTCAAAAAATGAGTTCTCTGAATCGCCGTTTTTTTTTTGTTGCTTAAAATCAGCCTATTTTCAGTAGCTTCATGATGAATTTGAGTAATCTGCGGACTCCACTCATTGAACACTTTAATTGCTATAGTTGTAGCTAATATATCTGATACTTTATTTTTGTGTTACGTTGTAAAGAATACTGCGATATTCTGCTAATCTTTGGATTGGCCATATGAATAAGAAGTCGTGTACATTATATTTTCTGCTGCTCGATGGATGTCTCAACTCTCCCAGACCTTAGCTGCCAGGTTCTTCTCCAAATTCTGTATGCACACTCCAAGGTATAGACCAACACACAGTTTTGAAATTTTTTTCAGTTAATTCATTACTTGAAGTTTTGTATTTTGAAAGTCCATGTTAGAGAACCGTTTTTATCGACTTCATTTTTATTCTACTTTTTCGTGTTCGACAAGTATCCTGTTGTGTTGTCTTCGTAATAGTTTAGGACTGCTAGGGACTCGAAACTTTTATGTGGCATTTTTTTCTGGTTACCAATGATTTTTTCCTTGCAATTCATATAATTCTTTTTTTTTCCTGGCTTTGAACTTTTACTTTTGTAGATAGTTTTGTTCCTCTTTTTTCATGTTGTTTTTCTTTTCCAATATTGTTTCGAGGTGGATTATGGTCAAAAAGTTAGTTCAGCAGTAGATTTTTTTATTTTTTTTTCCTTTACTGGTTTATGTGCTCTTTTTTATGCTTTTGTTTGCCAATTGATTTATTTTTTCTCTCTCTTTTAATACTCATCCAAATTTGTGCTTATCTTGGCTTTGTTTGTCATTAAAGTAATATATGTCATGGAAATTGGACTTTGTATAAACTTATTATATAAACTTATTACCCTTAGTAATAGATTTGTGCTTATCTTGGATAACCTTGCCTTCTTTTTTTTGTCAATTTAGTGTTCTTTTAAGTGTATTAATTTTCTAACAAACTTATGAGAGGAGTGATTCCTATTTTGATCTTAGTTGTGGGTGGAGGCTACAACTTCTAAGAATATTATTTTTTAATTTTTTTTTCTTTGTTGTACAACATTGTTCATAAATAAGTTACTTGAGTTACACAAAAACTGATAGAGTAAAATTATCAAGAAAACTGATTAAATTGGCATATTGCATTAATAAACTAAACATAGTATACAAGTTGTTGGCTTAGAGATGTATGAAAATTAGACCTTTACAATTTAACAGTAGTTTAAAACCAACTATTATTACTTTAAAATTTATTTGTATGACTGTCATACATTCCTTCATATTTTTCCTTCTGTTTCTTTGCGTTCCGTATTAATCCTCTGATGGCATGGTAATTTTGATGTCCATAAGCAAACGCAATAATAATTTGAGCTTCTTTAGTTTTTCTTTTATTATTGGTTATCTTTACAATATTTCACATATTTCTTCTGTTTCTTCTAATGTTTTTATTTATTTGTCAAATCTGTAGATTTTTAATAAAGCATTCCTACCCGCCGCATCGCGCGGGTCCCTACACTAGTATATATATAATAAGAAAAAGTCTATCCATAGGGGTGTATGGGATATATCCGTGCATCTTAGGGTGGTGGGCTTCTTCCTGTCACATCGATGTGACAAGTAAAAGCCCACCCACCATTGGATGGGTGGGTGTATCTTATACACTCCCTTTATGGGTGTACGGGTAGCACCACTCATAAAATATATATATATATATATATATATATATATATATATATATATATATATATATATATAATATATTTTAATATATATATATAATATATTATATATTTTAATTATATATTTATAGAGTTTAGATTATTGGGTATATATGCTGGCCCACAAAATCAAACCAGCAAAATATCATCCTAATTACTCTCTCTCTCTCCCACTTGCTCGCAAAGTCACTTTTTCTATTTTTTTAATTTTATAATATCATATTTCATGCATTTATTTTGTATGTTGTATTATTAGACTTTTTGTATCAAATTTTAAATAATGTTTCGTAAAAATTAAACTATAGATTGCATAATGTTAAGATTTTCAAACGGCTCGTTTAGGGCTCGAGCTCGCTCGACTCGAAATTAGGCTCGCTCGAGCTTGGCTCGAATTAATTTCAAGCCGAGCTTGAGCCTAAATTTAGGCTCGAAATTAATTTCAAGCCGAGCTTGAGCTGAGGCAAGCTCGCTCGAGCTCAGCTCGTTTCCACCCCTAGAAATGACATGTAAAAATTATATCAAACTAGTACATTGACCCACGCGATGCGGTGAGTAGATAATAGAAGCAAAATTATAAAGTGTTAATAAGTTATATGTTTACAACTTCTTAAGCAAATACATAAGGTGACACATAGAAAGTTATAGAGTTAATCATATATAGCCAATCTGCCTAATTAAACCCAACCATTAAAAAATAAAATGATAGTCAAAAGTTTACATACAAATTTTACCAAATTCTAAAGCTTCATTTGAAAAATTCTATTATGTTTCCAATTTATCTCCTTTGTCAAATCGAAATGGACCACCAGCCAATACATTCTCCTACTGTTTCAATTAGCTAGATTTAATCTCAAGGAATAAAATCAAAGTATGTGTAAAGGAAAGAAAGTAGAAATGTATATAATAATAACCTTATTATGCTGATTGATAGCAAAATGAACAAAATATAAATAATTAAGTGAAATGGACAAGCAAAGTAAAAGCATCAGGAACAATAAAACCTAAAAATTGGTAAAATCTAAATATGAAGATTAAGTTTATAATTCAAATACATAAGAAGAAAAAGAAGAAGAAGAAGAAGCAGCAGCAAAAGAATTGATAGCAAAAGGAGTAAAAGAATAAAACAAACTAAAGATGTAGATCAATAAATAACAATAATAGTGGTAACACTATTCTCGAAAAATTATTGTCAGATGTATACATACAAATTTTACCAAATTCAAAAGTTTTCACTGAAAAGTTCTATTTTGGTTTCAATTTATCTCCTTTGTTGAACCGCAACATTACAGATGTTTAAAAATTTTAAGTTTTTAAAAATTTAAATTTAAAATGTATATGTCATGTCCCGGATTACAGCGGAAGCGCGGGTTACGTCAACAGACCCGCATACACAAGGATACATCTTATACATACAAAGCGTCAATAAACCTTGTCCCAAAAAAGTTAACTAAAATCTAACAACAGCATGTATCAGAGTAAAATAAAAACTATGTACTACAGCAACACTGTAAATATACAATCATCACCACACCAGTCCGCAAAATGAGACAACATCTCTGACCACCCCAAACTTAAAAATACTGTATAGGCTGCTATATACACTGATAGGTGGTCCAGCTACACACACAAAGAGGGTAGAAGATACTAACTATCCGCGATACCCTTACCTCGATCAGTCGTTGGTGCTGAAGGCTCTGAAATAAAATATTAATAAAGAAGATATGAGAACTATAATCAATAGTCCCCAGTGGGTACGGTCGACAACGCCGACGGTCTACACCACTAGGTCCATAAGAGGCAGAAATAGTAAATAACTGAGTAATATAAATGAACATGTACTAATATGAATAATTGCTGAAAGTAACTACTACTATCATGCCTCTATAATATAAATGAAAACTGTAAATCACGTATTTCATGCATTAATTAGATACTAAATAAAATAATACAATAATACCCAATCATAGTGACCGACTCAACAGTCAGGTCTAGCATGTGCCGCCTCGTGTCCAGCACCCACCTATAGAGGTTCGCTACCACGTAGGTTACTGTTTGGCTCATGCCATAATAATATCTCATAACCTAACCTCCGGAGTGGCACTCGCAGGGCGCTACCCCAACCGAGTATAGTATCATTGTCAAGCTCAAAGTAGCATGTAGGATATAGTCAAATGCGATGGTCAAACAGATCATGATAATACTGTCATAGTGTCCTAAATACAATTATAGTCTCACATTATCTGTCACTCTTTATTGGCCTCCAAGACAATATCACATAATACTAATAGTGAAAAATATGCATGTCTCAATATAATCTACAGATAGGTGTCAAAAGTACTATTATTATCTCAACTATGTCAACAGTTCATCTCATTGGTTAAATAATAATAATATGGATATAGAAGTTAGTCCGTCAATTTTGACAACAGGGAACCTACCTATATCGCAAATCCAAGGAATGGAATGATAGTCGGGATAAGGAGATGATTCGCTACTGCTTTCCTAACCTGTCGACAGTCACAACACCCCAGAGTAGCTCCAAAAATCTCTCGTGAAAATCACACGAAATCAGCTCCTAAAATGTATAAAAATCAGTTTCTAGCTCTCAATTTCTACAAAAATTTATTAAAAGAGTCTAAACGAAAAATAATAATATTATGATACTAATCGCAACGTCGAAACACCGAAAAAAAACGCGCGCGGGGGCTCGACTCGCTCGTTGCAGCAGAGAAACCCAAGCTTGCTCTAATTTCCTTCTCAACCAGAACTCCCTCTCTCTCTCTCTCCAAAATTAACTAAAAAAAATGGAAGGATAAGGAAAGAGATGCCAACCTGGACTCCACCAACTTAAAATGCAACATTGCCATGAAGTCCCTCAAAATCTAATATTTTAACTTTAGTCCTCCACAAATTAAATTTTGAGTTTTTGAGTCCGCTTTTGTGTCTATTTCACGCAAAAACATCCCCAACTCAGTCGAGCACTATAAAAAAATGCTGACTAGAAATTTATACTGCAATCTTGCCTATTTGCTAAGGTCCAGTATAGCACATCCTCCCTTCCTTTAAAAAGTTTCGTCCTCGAAACTTAAAATATATCTCAAGTCGGCTGCTTAAATAAATAAGGATAAGATTATCGTATCGCATCCTCAAGCTCCCATGTCGCATCTCGCTCCTCCTGGTGATTCCATAATACCTTCACATAAGAAATAATTCTGTTTCGCATTTCTTTTATCTTTCGTGCAAGAATTCTAACTGGTCGCTCAACATAGCTCATCTCCTTAGTCACCTCCAGTGGAACATAATCTGTTACATATGATGGATCAAAGATATACTTCCTCTAGGCTGAGATATGAAACACATTATGTACACTTGTTAAGCTCGGCGGCAAAGCTAACCGATATGCAACAGGTCCAACTCGCTCTAATATCTCAAAAGGTCTAATATATCGCGGACTAAGCTTTCCACGCATTTCAAACCTCTTTATCCCCTTAGATGGCGAGACTTTGAGAAATACATGATCTCCAATCTAAAACTCTATGTCTCGATGTCGTGTGTCAACATAATTTTTCTGTCGACTCTGGGCGGTTTGCAAATGTCGTCGGGCAATTCTGCCATTTTCTTCTGTTCTACTAAAATGTCTGGACCCAGAGTTTTCCTCTCGCCCACTTCGCTCCAATATAATGGCGATCGACATTTTCTTCCATATAATAGCTCAAATGGGGTCATTCTTATACTTGCTTGATAACTATTATTCTATGCAAACTCCGCCATTGCCAAATGTCGATACCATCCACCATCATACTCGAGGACACATGCTCTCAACATATCTTCCAATATCTGAATCGTCCTCTCGGACTATCCATCAGTCTGTGGGTGAAAAGCTGTATTGAACTGTAACTGGGTTCCCCAAAGCCGTCTGTAAAGCTCTCCAGAAATGTGCTACAAATCTCGGTCTCGATATGACATTATAGAGGTAGGAATTTCATGTAGTCTTACGATCTCATCCAGATATATCTGAGCAATCTTCTCTCTAGACCAGGTCACTTAAACTGGTATGAAGTGAGCAGATTTAGTCAATCTGTCTACTATTACCCAGATTGCATCATGTCCACCATGTGATCTTGGTAGGCCAGTTACAAAATCCATAGTGATCCTGTCCCATTTCCATTCAGGAATTGAAAGATTTTGTAATCTGCCAGTAGGTACTCGATATTCTGATTTTACTTGCTGATAGACTAAACATTGTGATACAAATCTCCCAATATCTCTTTTCATACCAGTCCACCAATAATCTGTTTTTAAATCCTTGTACATTTTCGTTCCTCTAGGATGTACAGTATAGCGAGAATTATGTGCTTCCTTCAATATCTCCTCACGGATCTCAGTATCTATAGGTACACATAAACGATCCTGAAATCTCAGTATCCCTGAGGCATCAATACTAAACTCTTTGGCTTGTCCACTCTCTATTTCTGTCTGAATTTTTGCTAAATGCGGGTCAACATCTTGTTTCTCTTTAATCTTTTCTAGAAGAGTGGGTTGCAAGACCATAGCCATCAATCTTGCAGAAACTCCAGGGAGTACAACCTCCAATTCTAACCGCCTTATCTCCTCTAGCAGTGGTGCTTGACTAGTAATCATTATACTCAAATTCTGCACTGATTTACGGCTTAATGCATCTGCCACTACATAAGCTTTATCGGGATGATAAAGTATTGTTACATCATAATTTTTCAGTAATTCTAACCACCGACATTGTCTCAAATTCAACTTTTTTTGAATAAACAAGTACTTGAGACTTTTGTGATCAGTGTAAATTTCACAATTTTTTTCATAAAGATAGCCAAAGCTTTAATGCAAAAATCACGGCAGCTAACTCCAAATCACGAGTAGGATAATTTTTCTCATATTCTTTCAACTGTTTGAAAGCATAGGCAATTGCCCTATCATTCTGCATCAGTATACAACCTAATCCATTCCGTGATGCATCACTATAAATAATAAATTCCTTACCCATAATAGGAAGGGTAAGGATATGAGCTGGCATCAATCTATTTTTCAATTCTTCAAAGCTTCTTTGACAATCCTCACTCCAAATGTACTTAATACTTTTTCAAGTAAGTTGAGTGAGGCGTGTGAAAAGTTATGTAAAACCTTTCACAAACCGACGATAATAACCAGCCAACCCCAGAAAACTCTGCACCTCAAAAACACTCTTCGGTCTAGACGAATCTTGAATTGCTTCAATTTTTTTTGGATCAACCGCAATCCCATTAGCTGAAATCACATGCCCAAGAAAAGTAATTTCCCGTAACTAGAAGTCACACTTCTTCAGTTTGGCATAAAGTTTTTTTTCCCTCTAAATCTGTAATACAGTCCTCAAATGCTCCTCATGTTCAGCTATACTTCGAGAATATATCAAGATACCATCAATAAATACCACCACACACCTATCCAAAAATGGCTGGAACACCCGATTCATCATATCCATAAACGCGGCTGGAGCATTTGTTGATCCAAATGGCACTACTGTAAATTTATAATGCCGATACTGTGTTCTAAATGCCGTTTTGAAAATGTCTTCAGATTTAATCTTCAATTGATGATACCCTGACTGCAAATCTATTTTAGAGTACCCACAAGATCCTTACAATTGATCAAATAAATCATCAATGCGCGGCAATGGATACTTATTCTTAATAGTCACTTTCTCAATTCTCGATAATCTACACATAATCTTAGTAATCCATCTTTTTTCTTCACAAATAACACTAGTGCTCCCCAAGGTGACACATTGGGTCGAATAAATTTTTTCTCCAAATAAATATTGCAGTTGTGCTTTCAATTCCTGTAATTTTGCTGGAGCCATCCTGTAAGGTGCCTTTGAGATTGACACAGTTTTTGGGACTAAGTCAATCACAAACTCTATCTCTCTATTCCGCGACATGCTAGACAACTCAGAAAAAAACACATCTAGAAAATCTCACGCTACAGGAATGTCCTCGAGTTTCGGTGATGCCATAGGGACTTCCATTACTGCTGCCAAAAAGGCTGCACATCTACGATTCATCAATTATTTTGCCTTTGATGTAGAAATCATCGTGGCAAACAAAGTACTCTGACAATCCCTATATACATACTCCTCCTGACCTGGCTCGCAAAATATCACTGTCCTATCCCCGTAATTAATCGTCGCATAATAGCGAGCCAACCAATCCATCCCTAACACAACGTCAAAGTTCTGCAACTGTCTCAAGACCAATAGGTCTACAGGCATAATCCACTGGCCTAACTGCACTGGACACGACGTGCAACACTCTCCCACATGCAACGTATGATTAGGAATATAGATCTCATGAACATACTGTAATATCACTATCTCTAATTCATGTAGTAATATGAATGCTCGACTAATAAAAGAATGAGATGCACCAGTATCAAATAATGCTCGAGCTCTAATGTCAATCAAAATAACACCTGCAACCACCCTGTCGGCTGCTGATGCATCCTCCGCCTGTGTAGCGTAGACACGCCCACTCGGCGCCTGGGACTGCCTCTCAGTCGAGCGTGAAGCTGAAGCTCGATCAACATGAACATATACTGGTAGGGCTCCTGATGTCTGTCTCGGGGTAGAAGGGGAAGAAGCTAGCGATGGGGCTGGAGTGGTACCACGGGGACACGCTGCCCAAACATGCCCAGCCTCTTTGCAATAAAAATATCTACCAGCTCGCTGAGCACACATATGAGATAAGTGTGGCCCACCACAAATCACACATCTCTCCTGTCGCCGCTGCTGCTGCTGCTGTGGTCCCCCAGACTTTCGTGCCGCAAAGGACCCACGACCCTGAAAGTGAGATCGTGAATACTTTGACGGTCTCCTCGAATTAGACTGCTCTCCACTACTCTCTACTGGTCTCTTCTTCTCCTTCTTCCTTTTCCACATCTCTGTCTGCTCTTTCATTACTGCCGCACCCCTCTCAACCCATAAAGCTATTTCAATCACCTCATTCAAAGTCCGAAGATGCTACAGCTGTACAAACTGATAAATCTCTGATCGCAATCCTCTCTCAAATAAATATGCCTTATGCCGCTCATCTCGTGCTTCAAAGGGTACACAGTTTAGAACTCGAACAAACTCCCTCGTATACTTCTATACAGATCGATCTCCCTGTCTCATCCTCTTCAGATAATCTTCAAGTTTTTCCTTCACATTATCAAAAAAATAGGCCCCATACAATATCTCTCGAAACTCCTCCAAAGTTAGATTCTCAGATTTGTCTTTACGTGTCCTTAACTATCAAGAATGAAGATCTCCCTCAAGACAATGTATTGCCAAGTGTACTTTATCCCTCTCTGAAATGTACAGATTCTCAAAGAACTTCTCCAAAGCTCTTACCCAAGCCTCCACCACCCACGGCTCTACACTTAGACCATTGAACCTGGGCAGATCAAATCTTCTAAACTTAGCCAACCTCGCACGCGCCCTATCTTGCTCTGCCTTTAACATTTCCTGCCTGCCCTCTATCATCACCCTAGTCGGTCTCAGCCTCTCAGTAACAGTCTCTGCTAGTGGTACCACTACTCTAGAAACATCTACTGGAACACCCAATGGTGGAGCATCCTGTACTGATCTCTGCTGTGAAGTACTAATCTGCTGTGCTAACAACTCACATAACCTTCCTATCATCCCTGTCATCTCAACTATCTGCTCTCGAAGCTCCCGTATCTCACTAGAACCACCCTGACCCTGCTCCTCTGGCTGTACTCGGGCAGATCCTGAAAGTGACTGCGATCGCTGCTCCATCCTGATCACCTAAAATCAAAACACAGATTAGTCACACTAAGTCTCGCAACTCGACCCAATCAAAAGAAAGTCTAGAATAGCATCCATTTTCCTCTATGATATTATGCTGTCTGCAACCAACATAATAATCCAGAAGGAAAAGGCACATCTCCTTTAATCACTCTTCAATTCTCTCTGAAGAGTTTACATACTTCAATTTATTGACTTTCGATACAAATCATGTCTCTCTCGTTCTATATCCTAGGGGTCTGTCCAACCTAAAGTTTCTTATGCCAAGTATCCTAGGCTCTGATACCAACTTAATCTGTCACGTCCCGGATTACAGCGGGAGCCCGGGTTACATCAACAGACCCGCCGCATGCACAATGATACACCTTATACATACGAAGCACCAACAATAACTGTCCAAAAAAAGTTAACTAAAATCTAACAACAGCAGGTATCAGAGTAAAATAAAAACTATGTACTACAGAAACACTGTAAATATACAATCATCACCAAACCAGTCCACAAAAACGAGACAACATCTCTGACCACCCCAAACCTCAAAATACTGTACATGCTGTTATATACACTAATAGGTGGTCTAGCTACACACACAAGAGGGTAGAAGATGCTAACTATCCGCGATCCCCTTACCTCGATCAGTGGCTGGTGCTGAAGGCTCTAAAATAAAATATTAATAAAGAAGATATGAGAACTATAATCAATAGTTCCCAGTGGGTACGGTCGACAACGCCGACGGTTTACACCACTAGGTCCATAAGAGACAGAAACAGTAAATAACTGAGCAATATAAATGAACATGTACTAATATGAATAATCGCTGAAAGTAACTACTACTATCATGCCTCTATAATATAAATAAAAACTATAAATCAATACATCAATTAGATACTGAATAAAATAATACAATAATACCCAATCATAGTGACCGACTCAATCTGCGCCACCTTGTGTCCAGCACCCATCTATAGTGGTCCGCTACCATGCAGGTTACTGTCTGGCCCGTGCCATAATAGTATCTCATAGCCTAACCTCCGGAGTGGTACTTGCGGGGTGCTACCCCAACCGAGTATAGTATCATTGTCAAGCTCAAAATAGCATGCAGGCTGTAGTCAAATGCGATGATCAAACATATCATGAAAATAATGTCAGTGTCCCAAATATAGTTATAGTCTTACACTATTTATCATAATGTTTGACTAAACATGAGGCAAAATCCTCCCAATGTGCTCAACATAACTCGTACTCGATGGCTAATGGCTTAACAGTTGGTATCCGAGGTCCCAATTTTAAAGCCTAGTTTTTACATTTTTAGCTTGTTGCCATGTGGTGTGTCCACAATGCCAACAATGCCAACAAACAGCAAAGGTAATAGAAAAAGAGTCCAGGAGCTACCTGCACGTCAGCGAGGGCGAGGTTGGCGCACGTCGATGACGAAAAACACAGTCACAGTGGGAGGGAAGAGAGAGAGCAATGTGGGCTGCAGAGGGAGGTGGCAGGGTTGGCAGGGGCGGCAGCGGGGGCGACGGCGAGCGGCGGGGTCGACGACGCCAGGGGCGGCGGCGACCGGCGAGCTCTCCGGGAGAGGGAGGGGCAGAGAGAGAGAGAGAGAGAGAGAGAGAGCGAGAGAGAGAGAGTGAGAGAAGTCAGGACGTGGGGTATACCTAATGAAGATGGTGAACCATTCACCGCCTTCATAAGGCGGTGAACGGTTCACCGCCTCAATAACGCGATGAAACGGTTCACCGCTTTCTCAAAGTGGTGAACCGTTCACCGCCTTCTCAAGGCACTTTCCCCGTAATCACTCACGCATGGTCAAGGACTTAGAGAAGATCTCTCAGGACTTTGAAAATTTCGGGGGTTGCACTAAAGACGGTGAATGGTTCACCGCCTTAGTGAAGGCGGGACAGTGAATCGTTCACCGCCTTACTGAAGGCGGTGAATCGTAAGGCAGTGAACGATTCCTTACGATTCACCGTATTCAAAGGAAATATCCACCCTGACTCCTACATGGCGAAGAGAGGGTTACTTTACCAAATTTAATTTTCGCAGGGTTATTTCACAAATTACAAAATTTTAGAGGGTTATTTGTAAAAAAAAGTCCGTAATAAACCAGAGGAGCAAATATGAATATCACTAGACTTTTGCAGGGATAAAAATGAAAAGTTAAACCTTGTAGGAATAAATTTGCTATTCGATATGTTTATGGAGAGCTGTGTGCAATTAACCCTAATGTTTAGAATAGTGTAGGGCTGGCAATCCAGCTCGCCGTTCGCGAGCCAGCTCGTGTTCGGCTCGAAATGAGCTCGAGATCGGCTCGCTCGTTTAGTAAACGAGCCGAACACGAGCTGGATTTTCCAGCTCGTTTAATAAACGAGCCGAACACGAGCTAGGGTCAGCTCGCTCGTGTTCGGCTCGATAACAGCTCGATTACATTTATTTTATATTAATAAAATATTTATATATATTATATTTATATATATAATTATATAATTATATTTGTATATAAATATATAATACATATTATTATTTTTAAAAAATTTTAGCCCAACTTAAAAACAAAGCCCAGCTTATTTATAAAGAGGCCCATTTAAGTTTAAAATTTCAACCGTTGGATCAAAATCTAATGGTTAATATTGCAACAATTTTTAACTTTTTCTCCTCCTAACCTAACCCTAATTTCTCTTTTCTTTTTTTCAGAATTCACCCAGACACCCACACCACACACACACACACAGCCTCCTCTCTAGCTCTCTCTTTCTCTCTCTCTCTCTCTCTCTCTCTCTCTCTCTGACTCTCTCTACACCCGATCTCCCGAAGAGGGACTCTCTCTACACCCGATCTCCCGAAGAGGCGAAGAGCCGAAGACACCCAGCATTTCTCTATCTCTCTCTGAGACTCTACTCCCTCTACGCCCGACGGCCCGAAGAGGCGGAGACCCCCCCCCTGACAACGCTCTTCAATCTTCACCGTTCGCACACCCCCGGTAGGCCGGTAGCGCACTCTTCGCCGTTCGTATATCCCGATGGAACTCCGGCAGCGGCGCTTCCAAGTTCGTTCTTCCATTGATCTTCTGTTTTTTTTTTTTTCTTTTTCTTATGATTTTTTTTAACAAAATGTGAGGGATTTCCTTTCTTGAGCTTCTAATTAGAGGTTGATGTGATTTTTTTTACAGAAATTTATATACTATTAAATAATCGAGCTAACGAGCTGGCTCGAATAAAGTACGAGCCGAGCACGAGCTGGACTTTTCGAGCTCGTCACGAGCTCGAGCCGAACACGAGCCGACCTTGAACACTCTCGAGCCGATCTCGAGCTGGGCCTGGCTCGCTCGAGATCGGCTCGTTGACAGCCCTAGAATAGTGTAAGATGTACAACTTTTTTTTTTTTTTTTGATGTACAACTAGTATATTTTTAAATTAATTATCTAGACATTAAATAATTTCAAAAATGCATAATAAATCGTTGATTGATGTTCAAAATTGTGATCTTTAATAGGTATGCATTTTAAAACAGATCCAAGGAAAGGGTTAGGAAATCTTAACCATACAACCGGTGCAGGCAGAAATTTCTCGCTCTGAAGAATCCATAATTCCTGTCCCCGCCTTTTCTGTGTCGCACCTCTTTCTCCTTCCTCGTCTCCGCCTCCACCCGCGCCGCTCTTCGCCGTCGCCTTCGCCTTCGCCACCTCCTCTCTCCTCCTTCTTCACTATCCCATCCTCAAACCCTAGCCACCTCCACCCATTAGAGCCCTCGTCTTCCCCAATGGCGTCCCAAAGCGGGGTCGGCGACTCCCTGAAACCCTCCACCTCCGCCCTCATCAAGGACGGCGCCGTCTCTGGCATCCTCCCCGCGTCCGAGGCCTTCGCCGTTCACTTCCCCGGCTACCCCTCCTCTCCCTCCCGCGCCGTCCAGACCCTCGGCGGCCTCTCCGAGATCGCCAAGGTACAACCCCTACAAAACCCTAATCTTTGCCCTATTCCCTGTGCCTACCTTTGGTTTGTTATCTTCGTACCTTGGCTTGCGCTTCCTAGGTGCGGAGCTCGGAATCGGGCAATTTGGAGCTCCGGTTTCGCCCCGAAGATCCCTACTGCCACCCGGCCTTCGGCGAGCTTCGGCCTTCGGCTAGCCTCCTCCTTAGGATCAGTAAAAGTAAGAATGATCTCTCAGCCGAGGTTATGGCGCGGGTGAAACATGCGTACCACTTTGAAGGTGGGTACTTTCTGGTATGCCCATCACCTGTTTGATGAAATGATTAAACCACCCCGCTTCTTTCTCTTTGTGGCTACTCCATCCTCAATGCTATCTCTGTTTCTTTGGCTTGATGAGTAGGTTTGGTGGACTACCAACATGTTCTTGGAGTACACGCTGCTGAAGCGAGGAGAAAGAAGCGGCCTTGGGATTCAATTGATGCTACGAATTCAGGTGATGCGGTTTTCTTGTATTTTGTTTTGCAATAAAAAAGTTTCCTTTTTGCCTGAAACACATTGTTTAATCACAATCATGTCTTAAATGATAGGAAAGAATGGGAGTGTGGAGATGGATGGGGCAGACATAATGATGCTGGTCCCGCCACTTTTCACTTCCAAGGACCGGCCGGAGAAAATAGTGTAAGTTGTTCTACTCAGACGCAATGGATTTCTTTTATCCATCTTTCTACTTGTATAGAAATCTAGTGCAATTTTTAAAGCTCATAGCATTTCATGCTTCACATGTTCTCCATGAAACTGCAGCTTGCTTGTGCATTATATAACAGTTAAAATATGCTCAAATCTTGATTTTGTGCTATTTACAAGTATTCATGCAGTGCCAAGGCTTGGCAAATATTTGAAGTTTACAGCTTGTGCTTCTTATTGCCTTTAGCTTAATGCAAGAAGGATAAATGGAAAAAGAGGAACTTGTAAGGAAAAGAAAGTTGCCCTTGTCCTGCTAATAATGAACTTTGTCCTGCTAGTAATGAACTTTGTTATTCTTTTGGTCTTGGCATATCCGTTCTTCTTTGACATCTATTATCTATATGAGTTTATTTTCAATTTGAAACCTACTAATATGTCATGAAAATCTTTATGATTGTTTCCCTTTGAATATGCTAATTTTATTGCATAATTAAAAGAGAGAGGCCATCATATTTAAGGTGTATTGCATTGGTAGTCCAAACTTGGGCAGCCTTGCATTTTGGTCTCTAAACTCTAACTTGCCCATATTATGCCCTAAATATTGTAAAAGTGTACAATCAAGTTTTGATGTAGGTCTTATTTGATAGAGTTGGCAACAACATGATGTGGTTATATTCTCCTCCTCCTCAAACTGTAACATTATCCCTAATTCATTAAAATCCAAAGGTCCTCTCTCCTTTTTCTCTGCTCATCTCACCCTCTGTATCCTCAAAGCCCGAAGCTAGCTTTAATCATAACCTTAACCCTATGACCCTCCCTCCTCTCTCTTGTCCCCTCAAACCTAAGCCTTGACAGCCTAAAAAAAATCTCAAAAATGTAACTAATTGTTGCTTGTCTAAAGTGTATGGAGTTGTAGTTACTGTGGGATTCTACTTACAAGGTTATGTTGGGTGGATTAGACTTTTACTTGTAATATTCTATTTTTTATGAAGTAGGTAGGGGTCTGCCAAAACCCCTATCTGAACCTTAAGTCTATGAGTCTAACCCTAAACTCCTGTGGAACCATAGCTTGCGTCACCAATGGTCTTAGCTCCCTTTAACTCCAATTCTCCTTCCCCTTAAACTCTCTCCCTACCCCTAATAAAATTAGTAAGCTCTTCTTCGTCCTCTAAACTGTGACTTTGCACGTTTGGCTGCCTCCTCCTTTTACCTTTGAAACTCTAATCTGTGTGACGTATACAATGATGAAGAGGCAGTTTCATGCTTCTGTCAATTATATAGTCAACTTTGTTAATTAGAACCTGTCGTCATGACTTGTTTGTAGCACCTAAAACGGTTTGAGCTATCAAATAGGACAAATTAAAAGTTTAGGGACCAAATAGTGATTCAACCTTTAGTTTGGAGAAAACTCTTACATTATCTGAATAATATTTTCAAGAGTAGAAGATAAGTCAATTCTATGATGGTTTGATGAACTTTATGGGTTCAAAATCCGACCCTGAATGTAGTATTTGGTTGCGCAATAGAGTGGAGATAGTGCTAATGTCTCCACTGGCCAACCAAACATTGCTTGGGTATGTGAATTTCTTCTGAGAAGCAGTTCAGTTCTTCCAATGGTTAGCAGGTCCGGCTTGTGGCCTTGTGCTGTTCCCATGGGTCACTTATAATTCTAGTTAATCCCTATTATTGCTTAACGGATAACACCTTGAATCAGAACACATGTAAGGAATATTTATTTTCTATTCCTTGTTACTTAATTGGCATCCTCCAGCCAAGCACTACCAAAAGATTTCTTAGACCTGTAAATGTGAAAAAGATGGTTATACTAACACTAGTTCACTCAACTGTCAGTTGAAATTTTATCCTGGTTAGCAAGCACTATAATTGGTTATATCTCTTTGGATATTGATATTTCGTGGCTGTTATCTCTTCTACTTTACTTCGCACTAAGATTCTTTTAAAGTGCATAAATTAAGGAAATCTTTCTTGGCGGCAGAGCACTTTTTCTCATGTTTAGTGATAGTAATTATAATGTTGAAGCACTATTTGGTACATCATACCACTCTTGGTCAAGATGAGGTCAAGATAAATCAAAATTGGTTAAATATCATCTGTAAAAATAGGTAAATTGGATTATTGTGTTCAGTTCAAGTTAAGCCTCTTTGAGGGTTTCACTGTTCTATTAAAATAAGATCTGTCATTTAACCCGGATCAGTTTTGTTCAGGTTGGCTAAACATGAAATAGGTCTTTTTCCTCCCATAGTCTGAAATTGGCTGTGGTTAGTACATCCTTGTTAATCATTACAAAATGTAGTTTCCATTTCAAATATTTATTTGTTTAAATCTACTTTTTCTTGCTTTTTAAAGAAGTTTCTTATAATATTTCCTTTGATGCAACTAAAGATTTATTTCCAGACTTCTGGGCGAAGCTTTTTTTCGACCTTTTTTACTTGCACTACCTGGTATGATGGGCAATGTTAGCCCTTTGCACCTTGGTGTAACAAGTTTGAGCAGTGAGAGACTGAGAGCAGCCTGTTCATATTAGGTTTAAGGTTGTTTATATCTTATCCGCCATATACCTTGCGTGGCAGTTTCATGCCATGAGGTACCTTATTTTCTAAATTTGTGGGGAAGCCATAAACTTCATATTTTGATAGAATTACAAAGACCGCTTATGTCTGTTGAATTCGATGTTTTAGCATTGCTTTTTTCCATCAATTTTATCTTTTTAATGTCATTTTAGTAATTGGGCAATTATTAATCTTTTTTTTCATTTTATTCGAATTTTTCAGGCTTAACCCATCAGCCAATTTGTTTTCGAAAAACATACAAAGAGGAGTTGTAATGCATCGATGGGAGGTATGTTTTTTGGACATTTCATGCTATGTTTATTGATACATTTTGTATATGTCATTATGTCCATGTTGGTCCTTTCTATCTTGTTCTGTGGGTACTTGGTACAGTTCAAGCGTCTTAATTTTTGGTTTGCATTAGTTTAAAGCTTTTAAAACTATTTATCTTGCTGCTATTGTATTTAAAGTATGTGGTTTGGGCAGATGAGGCGGCCTGGGAAGTGCCTTTCTTCTGATTGTATAGGATGCTTAGTAAAATAAGTTCTTAGTAGTACAATAATTTTCTTTTTGGGGAACAAATGCAAGTTATGAACTTCCATTTTAACCATCTTCTAGTTGAACCTGTGCAAAATATACTTACTAGAATGTAGTCCTTATCCCAGCACTATTGTGCTACTCCAGCAAACTACATGACCATAATGCTGATGATTTACCTTTCTTTGCAATGCTAACGTAAGGAAGGGCTTTAAGGTGTTTTTTGCTGCTAATTGGCACTAGATGGTAAACTCAAGAGCCTAAATGGGTGCCAAGCTTGAGTGGACAAGCTAAGCTTAAGTTTGCTGCTTGTCTTATTCTTTAATGAACCGAGGCTGGGCGAGCTAATCTATTTTCTGAGTCAAATTCTAGCTATTCTTGAGCAACTCTATTTAGCAGTGGCTAGAGGAATGACTTACAAGGTGCAAGTGTTGATTTCCTTTCTACTGATTATTATCCGCCTAATCTCCATATTACTTAGTTTAGATTAATTTTGTGTATACCTATTTGTTTACTTTTTTAGGTAAATTAAGCCAAAGCCACCAGCTTAACATTTGTTATTTTTCCAACCAACCCAATGGAAAAAAAATCTTGATATACATATAGACATAGTACATTACATTGTTAGATTCCCCCCCCCCCCCACCCCCCCCCCCCCCCCCCCCCCCCCCCCCCCCCCCCCCCCCCCCCCCCCCCCCCCCCCTCCCCCCCTCACAATTTAGTATACGTACATAGAATATAGATACACACATACAATCGTAAATACTGTCTTGAGTTACAATATTATACTGTTCAAGCAAACAAGATTCTTTAATGCATTTTTGCAAATACGAACTATTTCCATTGAGCTCAGAGTCAGCTTATTTATCATGTCACTGAAGGACATGTAAAACAGATACAAAGAAACTGAATTTATCAATATTAAGGCGAAGCTGAAACATTTTTATGATGAAATAGAAGACATCGAAAATAAAGAAGCCTAAGTAATGGCATTAGGAGTAATCTCTTTAATGAGAAGAATAGAACATCTAACCAAGTCAAATGAATGAAGTGGTCAAGATGACAAAAAACCTATTTTTTTGTATCAATTCATGAACTTCCCAGCCTAAATTCAACGTACACATAGCAATCTCTTTCAATCTAAAAAAGGTTCCAAAATATCCTGGTAACTACTACAAGATTTTCTTTGTTATACCAGAACAAAAATTCTTTAAACTTCCACTAATTCTAAACTAATCTTTATTCTTTTGGCTAAGAAAGGTAATTAACATATGAAGATAAGAATGGGCTGCTACTTCACATGATAGCACCAATCAGGGCCATGATTAAGGGTGTGATGGGAGTCAGAATAGTTGGTTTCGCAAATGTTTTGATGAAAATAAAGCCACATACATTTGCCACGAGGAAGGAGTTGAATCCGGTTTAGGAACAGGGAAAATATCAACATCAAAATTCACCAAAAACCATTCTACACGATTCCACATGCAAAGGGACAACAATAGCAATGTCCCTAGGCACATCAGGAACAGTCAAAGAGCCTAGGAACTGTCAGAGCAGCACTGGGATTCTGGGGAGGAGAAAATACTACTGTGGTAGGAGATAGAAAAAGGATGAAAGAAAGCATGACAGCAGACCGGGGTGGCGAAAAGGGTTTGCAATAATAGCAGCCTGAGAGAGAAGGGCAGACTTTGTAGAATAGAGAGTAAGAGAGGAATGGAGATAGTGTCAAATCCATGGATAGAAGAGAAAAGACGAGGTGACTAGTCTAGGCACAGGTGAAGGTGAGAAGCAGGGATAAAAAATCCCATGTAATTTCATCAACATGCAAAACCTTGTAGAAAAAGAAAGCTGGCTGGTTAAATAGCCCCCGTTATCTCACAAAACAAAACAAAGTCACGATAGGAAAGATAAAATCATGAAAGGCGTAGAAGTTGGGAAAGTACTGGCAGTCGGTAATACTAATATAGTTCATAAGGATTGACAGAGATTTAAGGCTCAGAAAATGGAGCCCATTAAGCATCAAAGTCTACAATAAACAACCAAATTATGAAAGAGGCCCACAATTTGAATTTGATTCATATTAACCTGCATATCCGATCTGAAAATCAGCGGTAAATGATTATAATACTCCAAAGAAGATAAGAATTCTTCTTAGAACCATTGATCATCATTGGGACAGTATACCAGACAAAAAACTAATGAGAAGCTAATCATATATTAGTTTGAAATTTCTTTTTGAAAAAAGCAAATAAAACCAATGTTCTAAATGGCGCGCTGCCAGGCATGTAGCGGTTAGGGGTCTTCATGGTGGATAGTGGATAACGGGCTCTATGTGTCCATGGCGGACTTGAATTTTTAATGCTATATATTACTAATTTATTACTGATTTACTACTAATCAAGTAGATAAATATAAAATAAGGAAACATAAGGTCTAAAATAACAATAGTAAAAGGTTCTAGCAAGGATTAAAGTGCCGTGGCACGGGGGCGTGCCGCTGTTTGCCTGGCACGGTACGGCACAGGCACGCTTGCGTGCTGATGGATACGCATGACCTCCTAATGGCACGCTTTGGCACGAACTTCTTTAATTTTTTTGGTTCCAATAAGTTCTTATAATGTTATTTTGAAAGATTTAGTCAAATAATTATGAATACTAGCTATGTATAGCTTACTATACTCACCAATTAACATACTGGTAAACTTTTTTATATGTAAAGTATAACAATACCTGATAGAGAATAGAAATGATAATACAATAATAAAATTCACAAGTACAATAATTATTTAAATTTATATCTTTACAAACTACTTAATTCCACATAGATCGCCGCGGTGGATCATATGGCATATTGTCATCTGCAGATACAAGATTTATTTGACGATGTTTGTATAAATATGGCTGGTATTGTGAGAAAGTCATTTATTGCCGGTACATCTCATTGTATCGTCGTACATAATCTGCATATGCAACTGAATCGTGGATATAATAGACAACAGTCACCTGTGGCATATGGCAATATCATAAGGATAAGGATGGTATGGAATAGAAGAACCATAATGTAGGTATACAGTGTAAACACTATTCATACGTATCAGTGGATATAGATTCGCCATATGAGCTTTCACTATATGAAGGCACGGATGGATTGTAACCAGATTATTGTTGCTCCAATAGATGCGGGATGGATTGAGATTCATTCTGAGTGCCATGAATTGATACATCATAATCGTATCTCTCTCCATAAAAGCCATGTTGATATGAGAGATATGATGATATCGAAGTACTATCAAATTGTGAGCACAAAGATATGATGATACCGAAGTACTATCAAATTGTGAGCACAGATTATCATCCCTTCGTGGGTGTGTAGTTGACACTGCCTCCAAACTCTCTCTTATTTTCCTATAATCTTGTTTTGAGGACCTATTACCTCTTCTACGATCATATATCACTCAAGATGTTTGACGTGGTCGAGACCCACGATCCGCATCTTGAGTGGCATGTGTGCAGTTTTGCTCTTTAGGAAATATGAGACCACCTTCACCCTCCTATTGTGTGGTGGGATGAATTCGCCACCATCCCCATTGCTATTAGTGGTATCATCGTCATCACTACATTCATCTGTGGACCGTGGTAAGCCAGAAACTGCTGGTGTCGATGTATCACTATAATCATCAAGCGGGAGTCCCTGCATCTAATGGATCCAACGAGTCATATTTTTTTTATTCTTACCACTTCGGACTGTTGTAGAAGGCCTCTTTGCGATATACGATGTCTTCTCTTTTCTAGATTGATTTTGAGTACGACGTGGGCGACCATGTCCAGTTCCTAGACCTGGCAAACAGGCGGGTTGGGTAACCAGCGGGCGGGTCATTATACCTGCGGGTTATATGGGCATGGGTAAAATTTACATGCAAATTTTTGGGTAGCCAACATGTTTACCCATACCCGCCCGCGGGTGGGCTGGTGGGTTACCCGCAAAAACTTGTTTTTCTTTTTTGCTCCTATACTTTCTAAATACAAAACACATATATATAATTTTTAAAAGCGCAACATAACTCATTGTTTAAAATATCACAACATATAATAAAAATATTTAAAGTCTTAAAGCGAATAAATTTCATAATGTAAAAGACACGCGATAAGAAATTAGGATTAGGGTTTTTAGGATGGATAAACAAAAAAAAAAAATTTTAATTAAAAAAATATATTTTTTTAATTTATATTTTTTAATTAAAAAATATATATGTAGGTACCTGTGGGCAAGGTTTAAAGTGCCGGCCGGCACGGGCCCGTGTCGCCCGTGCCGTACCGTGCCCCCAAGGCACGGTATAGGGGGGTCTCGGACCCCCCCAAGTGCCGCGGCGTGCCGCGCGAGACAAAGCGGCACGCTGCTGCGTGCCGCGGGTGCCGTGCCGCTCGTGCCGGGTTTTTTTTTTTTTTGCCTTTTTGTTTTTATTTTGGTTTTTTGGTTTTTTTTTTCTTTTTATTTTGTTCTTTGGGGAACCAAGAAACATCCGGATACCCCACATCCTTCAAAATATTGCAAATCGAAGATTTACTTGTTAGGTAAGTCAAAAAATTATAATTTAATTTTTTCGTTTATCAATATACGGGCAAATTTTTAATTTACATATTCAATCCATACCGCGGGGGGCGAAGCCCCCCGCACCCCCTTCAGATGTCAGTGATGGGCTGCGGGCTCGGGCCTATCGGCCCTCGCCCTCCGCTTCCACCACAGACATCCATTTTTTCTTCACAAATTATTTTTTCAAAATTTGTCGCACGGCGAAACTTTTGGCGAATTAGGGGAACAAAATCGAACTCAGTAAACAAAATTTGAGGCACATCAAACATAAAAATTTATTTTTGCGCTAGAAGATTGAAAATACTGATAAAATTAAAAGCTAAATTAAATCAATTGATACTTAAATTTATTTAATTTATTTAAAATAAAATTTATTTCTTAATTTTTTTGATAGATCTACTAATTTTTTGAAAAATTAATTTAAAATAATTTTTTCAAATACTTTTAAAAATAATTTTTTTATATTTTATAAAAGAAAGACTGTAATATGGTCAAAAGAAAGATGTCTTTGTATTTTTAAAATTCTAACCTGTAAAATTTTTTATTCTGCATCAGGTATAGTTGTACTTTACATACAAAAAAGCTTACAAGTATGTTAATTGATGAATATAGTAATCTATACATAGCAAATATTCATAATTATTTGATTAAATTTTTCAAAATAATATTATAAGAGCTTATTGGAATAAAAAAAACTGAAATAAGTCCGTGCCAAAGCGTGCCAGTAGGAGGTCATGCGTATCCATCGGCACGCAAGCGTACCACGTGTCGGCACGAAAACGTGCCTGTACCGTACCGTGCCAGGGACAGAGCGGCACGCCCCCGTACCACGGCACTTTAAACCTTGCCTGTGGGTACCCGCAGATTACCCAAAATGCTCACAACTTAATGGGTACCCACCCGTTTTACTCATAATTTTTGAGTAGGAAAATCTCGTACCCATACCTGCAAATTTGCGGGTAACCCGTGGGTACCCGCGGGTATGGGTCGAGATTGCCAGGTCTACCAGTTCCTAGCATAAGACGCTCAAATTTTGCATCAGAGTTTCTGCAGTGTTTTGGGATTCTTCGTCCAAAGCTACTTATTATTACACATCACCGCACTGATTCTGAAACCTCCCTATATTCTCGTCAGCCCATCTTTCAATATCACTAACTCCTGCTTCCTCAGTGATTATCCTGAATGGTCGTGGTGGATCTCCAAGCTCATCGAGCAATGGGTCCTCTTGATTGTCTATGTCTTGTACCCAATTAAGTATGGGTCTGATTCATCACTGATAAAGCTTGCATCCAAGGGATCAGAAGTTTTTATTTTCTTTTCCTTATCATACTCCTTTTGCATGCATCTTAAACGGAGCCTCATATTATAGTGGACATAAACTAGCTTCTCTAATTGAGCGTCGCTAATTGGTTACGTACATATAAATCTTCGATTTGCAATTTCTTTGCCTCCTTTTTAAGCGACGAAAAAAGGAAAAAAAGAGCAAAGAATATGAGGAAAAAAATTTGAGGAAGATATGTAAGAATTAAGAAGAAAAGGGTGGGGAGGAGAGTAGAGGAGAAGGTAGCCAAGTATGGGAGAACGGGAAGGGGGAAGGAAGGAAAAGAAGGGGAAGAGAACATTTGTGGCCCACCAAAAAAAGAAAAAAAGAAAAAGGGAATACTCATGGACAGCATAGTGGGGTGGGGGGGTGCTATGCGTACCCAAAATACGGTGCAAAAAACCAAAAAAAAAAGTGCAAAAGGTCAAAAAAAACAAATCGATGGTACGACACAGTGCCGCGGTACGCCCGCGGGTATCGTGCTGTCTCGCGCGATACCTGCGGGGTTACCGCGGCACGGGGGGTTCCTGCGAGAGACGCCCCCACCGTGCCCCCATCTTGGGGGCACGATACGTGCCGCCCCGTGCCGCACTTTATACCCTGGGTTGTAGTATAATGAAAATCACAAAAACTTAAGTTCGGCATAGCATCAAAAGAATAATTAAAAGAGTAAACATATACAAAATTGAACTTTAGCATTTCAATCATCATCATCTTTAAACAAATTTTCTTCTTCTGCTCCACAATCAGAGCTAGAATTGTTGGAGCCATCATCCATAGCAGCATTTGCATCATCTTCAGTTTTCTTTTGATCTTCCTCCGATGATTCAAATTCCACCTTCTCATTGTCTTCCACTCTTGCTCTTTTTGGTTGCATTTTTGATGAAGAATGGATTTTTGATGCAACACTGCTTTCTTCAGTATGTCCTTGGTGGCATACTTTTCCTAGAAGCTTCCCCAAGTTGAGTGCTTGAATCTTCTTCTATATCATCTATTAAAACTCTACATGAAGCATCTGACGTCCATTCTTCAACTTGTTCACCATCTTCAAGATTCTTCATAGCAATTGGATCTCTACTTTTATCTTCTTGTTTGTGTCTAAGTCTTGCATTGAACTTATCAGGGACTAGATCATTCAACTTCTTTATTTCTAATCTTATTCCTTTTCTTTTGTGTGTATCTGTATTAAAGATGCAAAATTTCAGATTTCAGTCTTCAGCTAGTATATAAATGTAAAGGACCATAAAGAAACAATAACAACAAAAGGATAAATGAATAGTGAATAGTGAATAATGAATACCATCTCGAATGTACTCTAATTTTTTTCACATCCGAAAGAGCTACAAGTCAAGTTCAAAGAGTTACAAGTCAAGTTCAAGATTTTCATACCTGTACCTCTAAGGGTGGACGCATCCGTTTCATGCGCATGCCACTAATCAGCTTATGATGTTGTCAAAATGTCACCAAATTGGAAAGCAAAAGAAAAAAGAATAAAACTTAGAAGCATTTACATAAGTAACCAAATATAAGATATAAAGCTTAAATATTAAAATTTACCAGGATTAAGATTTCTCTTAGATCTTTGGCAGACTGCAATCTCTCTTCCAAATGAACCAATAGCATTTTTATATTTGGGAAGTTCTTCTATTATCTTTTCTTGAGTGTTTTGATCATCGGCATATTTTTTGAACACAGAGTTACTTACTCCATTCATAAAAATTCATAAAAATTCCTTTACTTTCAATCTCTTCTTTTTTCTGGTAATGAAAGAAAGGATTCAAGTAATGTCCTTCCCTATGCAATGGCCCCTTGAGCTTGTCATCCCTGCTTGAGTCAATTATATACAAAATAGGTCGATATTTCTTCTCGTCTTCATTTAAAAGCAATGCAATTTCTTTCTTTGTGTTTTTTAAATCACCATATAGTTAACCCATTGTAGGTACATCACTATCTACTCGCCATATAACTTCCACCAAGGGCTCAAATATCTTAAGAGCAAATGTGACACCATTCCAAAATTTGTTGTTCAATACTAATTGTTATGGCAAGTCAAAATTGTATATATTATATTCCTATTTAGCTAGCATAGTTTTAGGCATATTTCCTTAGACATATTTCCTTATTAGATATTTTATTATAGAAACATTTATGTATATATATCTTTGTAATTCATTATTGAAAGAATAAGAAGTATTCATATTCTCTTCTTCATGGTATCAGAGCCAAACCCTAATTCTAGGGTATAGCGATCCAGTGCTGTTCTTCTCCCTTGCCGGATCTCATCGGCGTTGCTCGTTCTTTTTCTTTTCTGCCGCTACAGTACGCTACAGTACGGTGCTACAATACTGCTACAGTATAGTGCTACAGTACTGCTACAGTATAGTGCTACAGTACTGCTACTGCTAGAGTACTTGCGTGTCTAAGTGAGGTGTAGAGTGTAGCCCTGAGAGCTGCTTTGTGACTTGGTGTCGTTGTTTAAGACGCCATGTCTAAAATTAAGTTTGCTAGGAGTGAGCCCAAATCTGTGATTGCCGATGTAATCCCAGTAATGACCAAAATCACAGAACACAAACTCAATGGCTCCAATTATCTGGAATGGGGCAAGACGGTTCGTATTTATCTACGAAGCATTGATAAGGATGATCACCTAACTAGCGATCCACCGGACGATGATACGAAGCAAGCTTGGTTGAGGGAAGATGCTCGGTTGTTCTTACAACTCAGGAACTCCATTCAAAGTGAGGTAATTAGCCTAATTAATCATTGTGAGTTTGTGAAAGAATTGATGGATTATTTAGATTTTTTATACTCTGGCAAATGGAACCTTTCCCGCATATATGATGTTTGTAAGGCATTTTATCGATCTGAGAAGCAGGATAGGTCTCTCACAGCCTACTTTATGGACTTTAAACGTGTTTATGAAGAGCTTAATGTTTTGTTACCCTTTAGTCCTGATGTAAAAGTGCAGCAGGTTCAACGCGAGCAAATGGCGGTTATGAGTTTTCTTGCTAGTTTACCCCCAGAATTTGAGACAGCTAAATCTCAGATTCTTTCTAGCTCTGAGGTTTCCTCTTTGCATGATACTTTCACCCGAGTACTTCGTACAGAAAATCCTCAATTTTCTCAACCTACTAATAGCGCGATTGTGAGTCGCAATGATAATGGACGACATTATAGTAGAGGAGGCAATAGAGGGATTACTGCCAATAGAGGTAATTATCGTCATGGAGAGACTGCCTCTAATCGAGATTTTGGAGTTGTTTGCTATTACTGCTATGAACCTGGTCATACAAAACGCACATGTTTGAAACTTCAAAATAAGAACCAACGATCTCATACGGCCAACATGGCAGCCGGGGAGGATACAACCTCATCCTCAGAGAAAACTGTTTTGGTGTCTGCTGAAGAATTTGCACAGTTGTCCCAATATCAGGCATCCTTAAAGTCCACCAGTTCCCCTGTCACTGCACTCGCCGAGTCAGGTAAATCCACATCATGCCTTGTGTCTTTCCATTCCAAATAGGTCATTGATTTTGGTGCTACAGACCATATGACAGGTAACTCTAGTCTTTTATCTGCCTTTCAGTCTCATATAACATCTTCTACTGTTACTTTAGCTGATGGATCTATCTCTTGTGTCATGGGTTCTGGCATTGCAAACCCAACGTCATCAATTTCTTTGTCTTCTGTTTTATGTTTACCCTAATTTTCTTTCAATTTACTATCTGTCAGTAAACTTAGCCGAGCTTTAAATTGTTGTGTCTCATTTTCCCCCGATCATTGTTTGTTTCAGGATCTTACGACGAAGCAGATTATTGGTAGAGGACATGAGTCTGGAGGTCTCTATATCCTTGACAACCAGCTGCCGAGGTCTTTTGCTTGCTCCAATAATTTAACTCCTTTTGAAGTCCATTGTCGGTTGGGACATCCTTCGTTATCCACCTTGAAGAAATTGTTTCCGCAGTTTCAGTCTTTGTTCAGTCTAGAGTGTGAGTCATGTCAGTTTGCTAAGCATCATCGTTTACCTTCTGCGTCTAGAGTCAATAAACGGGCATCGTCCCCTTTTGAGTTAGTTCATTCTGATGTTTGGGGTCCGTGTCCTATTGTTTCCAAATCAGGATTTAAGTATTTCGTTACCTTTGTTGACGATTATTCTCGTGTTACTTGGTTATATTTAATGAAAAATCGTTCAGAACTATTCTCAATTTTTTGTGCCTTCTGTACTGAAATCAAAACACAATTTAATATTTCTGTGCGTATATTGCGAAGTGACAATGCCAAAGAATATTTTTCAGAAAATTTTCACAGTTATATGACACAGAATGGCATCCTTCATCAATCCTCATGTGTTGACACTCCATCCCAAAATGGGGTTGCTGAAAGAAAAAACCGGCATCTCCTTGAGGTCGCTCGTGCCCTTCTCTTTCAAATGAAAGTTCCTAAACACTTTTGGGCTGATGCAGTTTCCACAGCTTGTTTTCTGATTAATCGCATGCTTTCGTCTGTCTTGGATGGTGAAATTCCTTATACTGTTTTGTTTCCATCTAAATCTTTATTTCCTATTGAACCTCGTCTTTTTGGCAGTACGTGTTTTGTGCGAGATGTTCGTCCACAGGTAACTAAATTGGATCCAAAGTCCCTTAAGTGCGTCTTCCTTGGGTACTCTCGTCTGCAAAAGGGGTATCGGTGCTTCTCTCCTACTCTCGATCGATATATTGTGTCTGCAGATGTTACATTTTTTGAATCTACCCCATTCTTTCCTCTCTCAACTATTTATGAAAGTCAGGGGGAGGAAGATGATCTCCTTGTTTACACTGTCAGACAAGTGTCCAGTCCTTCAACACCTATTCCTGCTCCATCGGCAACTGTTCGACCCTCTATTATTCATGTCTATTCTAGGAGATTGGCGACTCCTGACTCAGATCCTCCACCAGCTTCTTCGTCGGAAGATCCAGTCACTACTATCACCGACCTTGCTTCTGACTCTGATCTTCCCATTGCTCTTCGCAAAGGCAAACGTAAGTGTACTTACCCTATTTCATCGTTTGTTTCTTATGACCGTTTGTCATCCTCTTCTCGTTGTTTCATTACCTCTCTGGAGTCAGTTTCTGTTCCTAAATCTGTTGTGGAAGCTTTGTCTCATCCTGGCTGGCGTGCTGCAATGGAAGAGGAAATGATGGCTTTAGACGCTAATGGTACTTGGGAACTGGTACCCTTACCTGCCGATAAGAGAGCTATTGGTTGCAAATGAGTATTCACTCTGAAAATGAATCCAGATGGTTCTGTAGCTCGCCTAAAAGCCCGCCTTGTTGCCAAAGGCTATGCTCAGACTTATGGGGTTGATTATTCCGACACTTTTTCTCCTGTAGCTAAACTTGCTTCTATTCGCTTATTTATTTCGTTGGCGGCCACCTCTCATTGGGCTTTACACCAGTTGGTCATTAAAAATGCTTTTCTCCATGATGATCTTCAAGAAGAGGTATATATGGAGCAACCACCTGGTTTTGTTGCTCAGGGGGAGTTGGATCGAGTTTGTAGACTTCGGAAGTCCTTATATGGCTTGAAGCAAAGTCCTCGAGCTTGGTTTGGCAGATTCAGTGAAGTAGTTCAGGAGTTTGGCATGAAAAAGAGTAAGTGTGATCATTATGTGTTTTATAGACATTCTGAGACTGGTCTAATCCTATTAGTAGTGTATGTGGATGATATTGTCATCACTGGGAATGACACTGCAGGAATCTCATCTCTCAAGTCTTTTCTTCAAACCCAGTTTCAGACAAAGGACTTGGGGATGTTGAAGTATTTTTTGGGTATTGAATTTACAAGATGCAAAAGAGGCATCTTCTTATCTCAAAGGAAATATGTGCTCGACTTACTAGTAGAAATAGGAAAATTAGGAGCTAAACCTTGCCGTGTACCAATGGCTCCTAGGGGTGTCAACGAGCCAAACACGAGCGAGCTGGGGTGGGCTCGTGTTCGGCTCGTTTATGAAACGAGCCGAACACGAGCTGGCTCGTTTAAATATCGAGCCAAAAAATTCGGCTCGTGTTCGGCTCGTTTATTAACGAGCCGAACACGAGCCGAACACGAGCTGGCTCAGAAACAATAAGTTAAAATGATTAGAAAGAATATATATATATAGAAAATAAATTTATAAGATCTTATCCATTAGACTTTGATCTAATGATTGAAACTTTACATATAAATTGACTTTTTATAATTGAGCTGGGCTTTAATTTAGGTTGGGCTAAAAATCAAATAATAAAAAATTATATTTATATATAATTATTTATTTATATATATATAAATTATAAAAATAATATAACTATTAAATATATATATATTCGAGCTGTTATCGAGCCGAACACGAGCGAGCTAACCCCAGCTCGTGTTCGGCTCGTTTATTAAACGAGCTGAAAAATTCAGCTCGTGTTCGGCTCGTTTACTAAACGAGCGAGTCGATCTCGAGCTCATTTCGAGCCGAACACGAGTTGGCTCGCGAACAGCGAGCTGGATTGCCGCCCCTAATGGCTCCTAATCTCCAACTTACAGCTAATGATAATGAATTGTTTGAAGATCTAGAGAGGTATAGGAGATTAGTTGGCAAATTGAACTATCTTACAGTGACTCGGCCAGATATTGCATACTCTGTCAGTGTGTTAAGTCAGTTTATGTTTTCTCCGACTGTTACACATTGCGAAGCTTTGGGACAAATTTTGTGTTATCTGAAGGGAGCTCCAGGGCGTGGTATCTTGTACAAGAACCATGGACTTTCAAATATTGAATGCTTTTCAGATGTAGATTGGGCGGGTTCAAAGGTTGATAGGAGATCGACTACAGGGTATTGTGTTTTTGTTGGAGGTAACTTGGTGTCGTGGAGAAGTAAGAAGCAGAGTGTTGTCTCCCGTTCTAGTGCTGAATCGGAATACAGGGTTATGGCACAATCTGTGTGTGAAGTAATGTGGATACAACAATTACTGGATGAGGTTGGTTTTAAGAATCCACAACCCATTAAATTATGGTGTGATAATCAAGCTGCTCTCCATATTGCTTCTAATCCTGTATTTCATGAGCGAACTAAACATATTGAGATTGATTGTCACTTTATTCGTGAAAAGATACAACAGAAGATCATTTTAACATGGTATATCAAGACTGGAGACCAGTTGGGGGATATCTTCACAAAAGCTTTGAATGGAGCTCGGATTGATTATATTTGTAACAAGTTGGGCATGATTAATATCTATGCTCCAACTTGAGGGGGAGTGTTATGGAAAGTCAAAATTGTATATATTATATTCCTATTTAGCTAGCATAGTTTTAGGCACCTTTCCTTAGACATCTTTCCTTATTAGATATCTTATTATGGAAACATATGTATATATATCTTTGTAATTCATCATTGAAGGAATAAGAAGTATTCATATTCTCTTCTTCACTAATGAATAAATTCTTTTACCTTTTTTTGACCATTTGCAATCTTCCCATTCTTGTGAGGTAAACATGGCTTAATTCTTTCTTCTTCTCATTAAGACTTTTTAAGCTCAAAGATGCAATAGCAAATCTAGTGACTCCCCACCTCAGTAGGTTTCTCTTTTGGGTGAACTTCCTCATCAAACTTAAGCGTAATTGTATGACCATAGAGGAAGAGGGTAATAGATCTAGACTTGGTAATTAAATTCTTCACTTGGCTCATTTTTGCCATGGACTCCAACATAAGATCAACACAATGGGCAGCACACATTGTCCAAAAGATATTAGGATGTCTTGCACTCAATAAATTTGCCGCAACCATATATTTGATGTGTTGTCGGAAACTATTTGCACAGCATTCTTCTTCCCAACTTCTTCATTGCACTTATCCACCAACTTGGAAGAAATATTTCCAATATGAACTTCCGCCAAAGAGTCGATCTATTGAAGAAAAGAGGTGCCGAGCGCACAATTCACCACTAGATTCATTAGCCGTTTCTGATCCGTCCATGCATCAGTCGTAATAGAACATCCATTTGAAGCGCCCTACTCTTTTTGTGGCTTCAATAACTCCTCTGTTGCTTCCACTTCTTTCTTCAACAAAGGCCCACCAAGTTAATATTGGATGTATGTCTTCTTTTGTATAGGGCATGAAGGTATTTGTTTGGCCCATAAGATTTATAATGCAAAAGAGATATGAATATGAAAGTTGGTTCACAGTGGTCTGGGTCCACCAAAGTCCTTCTAGGTGGATGAGATGATTTAATTGGACGTTTGAAGACTTGCATGTGCTTCATGCATATGCATGCATGAAATTCATGCATGCTGTTTCTTCAGAAGCCTGTGCATAGGCTAATTAGGGGTGTTGACTTTGAAGAAGTTGCCAACTCCAATTTGATATGCGTGCACTTTGCATGGATATAAAAGAAAGCCATGCTCCACAGACAAGTGCAACAAGCAACAAGTAAAATGTGGGGTGAAACCCGAGAATTTAGTTAGTAGCTTGTTGAGTTTCTCTCTGTTTTCGAGAAATCCATTTGGGATAAAAAATTGGGATTTTTTCTTATTACGAGAAGGGTGGTTTAACCATAAGACTTTTATATTTTGGTTGAGAGAAACATAAAGGTGTGGGCTTGTACTTTGGTTTCTTCATATAAAGGATATATCTCCTTGCTCTCCCCATGGCGTAGACAAGTTGTTGAACCTCGTAAATCACTGCCTTTTCTTTGTGTATTTCTTTTCTATTATTTTCGCTAGTTTTTTGTTCGTGCATTTTTGTTGATAGCACATGCAGGACGATCCTAAGCCCACAGTTCATATGATGTTTAGCCTTCAATCCTGGACCATATTGTCCAATAGCTTCCAACATTAAGCTAAAACTTTCCAGAGAAACAGTATTAAAAGGAACGCCGGCTTCATAGAACCATCGGGCAATATATTGTATGGCCCTTTCCCTTTCTTTTTGCTTATACTTTTCATTCAAAGTGCTCTGCACCACCTTTCCCTGCTTTCGAACTTCTTTGAGGGTATGGTGACAAAATTGATCCACTGGTCCTTTTGTGAGAGGCTTCTTGGAAGTAATTCCATTTCCCCTAGAAGAACCACCCATTTGAATTGTGACATCATCCTCCAAATCATCTTCTCTAACCCTTTACTAATGCTAGCCTCTCCTCTAATTTGCCTTAGTTGTTCTCCCCTACCCTCCTTTTCTTTGTTTTTTGCATTAATAAGAGATTTAATTTGTTCTCACACATTATTGGGAATGTTGGCACAAGGGGCAACATAACCTCTTATTCCTGTTAGATGTCTCTTAAACCTACTAATTCCTCCATTGTATTCATTATGGCAATATTTGCACTTTATTCCTATCCCTCTCATTTGGAGGACATGCATGTTCTCATCCAGGATCTTGTGCCTTTGACATTCTAAAGAAGTAAAGAACCTATTTCAAATAAAGAGCAGAACATAATGATGTGTAAACAACCAAAATGAAAGCACTCACATAATGCTTAATTCGTGCTTATGTAACAATGAAATATGTATGCTATTCCTGTGCAAATAAAACACATTACTGGGCAATTGCATGCAATAAGTGCTGGTTGCATAACTACATAAGAAGCAGCCAGCAGAACAACAACAAGTAACAAAGAATGGAAAACACGGAAGATGAAGAAGAAGAAGAAGACCAGCAGAAGAACACGAAGGAAAACTGAGAAGAACAGAGGAGGAGAAGAAGAAAAGCTGAGAATTTTTTTTTTAAAAAGAAGAATAAGAACATCAAAGAAACAAAATAGGGAATAAAAAACAAAGAAGCAGCACAACAACAACAACAATAAACAAGAAGAAGAAGAAGAAGAAAAGCTGAGAAAATAAAAGAAGAAGAAGAAGAACAGAAAAGAAACAAAACAGGGAATACAAAATAAAGAAGAAGAAGAAGAGCAATAAAGAAGAAGAAGAAGAAGAAAAACAGAGAAGAAGAACAAAGAAGAAGAAAAACAGAGGAGGAGCAGAAGAAGAAGAAACCCGGAGAAGAATAAGAAGAAGAGGAGGAAGCTACCTGCGATGGGTTCTTCAATCTTCAGCGACGGGCTTCTTCAGCGATGGGTTCTTTAAGCCTCAAGAAGAAGAATACGAGGTGGTCGTTGCTAGGGTTCAATATTTAATCTTCAGAGGTGTCGACCCTTTTGCGAAAACCCTTTTGGAAACTGTTATTGTCTTGGGTTTTAAAACCCATTTAGAAAAAGGGTTTCCAACCCATTACCACAGAGCGGTCGCCTTTTAACTGCTATGGTGGCCACCATGGCAGGCAACATCCGCCATGGCGGCTCGCTTTGTGCCAAAACACCATGGAGATGCACTATGCAAAAAGCATGGCGGCAAGCATGGAAATCCGCCATGGTGGCCGTCGTGGCCGCTATTTAATACATTGAGTAAAACTGAAAATAGAACACAAGTGGAGCAGTCTTATCTGCAGCAATTTATTGGAGTCATTCTAATTGAAACGAAATTGAGCTGAGCTGGAGCATAGTTTGGTCTATGTTTTTGTGTTCGTTAAATGTTCACTAGGTCATTTAGTGGTTGCATAGCCCGAGGTTTTGCCTAAGAACTTCTCTTAGGTTAATTGCTTTGGCCAATAATTTGATGCTGATTTCTGGAGCTATGCCATCAGATAGTAACGAATTGTAAAAGCCTGTTTGTTGTTTTGGAGCTTTCTTATAAATCGTGCTCTAATTGAGATCTGAATCTATATTTTTCTGAAAGGGCTTGGATGATACATGGTTCATGGCAACAATTTTGCTTGGTCTAGCTGTTACTTGAATATTTTCTTTCAAATTGAGTCTTGTAACTGTTGCACTTTTGATGCAAATCAATGCCTCAAGTTTGATGTGATAGTTTTGCTTCTAATCTTGCTTTCTTTTAATATATAAGATATTATAACAATTGAAATTACATCTACTTTTGTTGCAGATGGACATTGATGAATGCCTTGCTATCCCGTTCGATAGACAAAATATCCTTTCTGTGAATTTATATCCTTAACTATATCCATGGAAATTTTTTTTTACAGTGCAATTGAGTAATCTGCTTTGCCTTATGTTTGTAGATTGTACAGGAAATTATTGCTACCATTCTGTGTTCATCTGTAGTGTTATTATTCCACCTCAGAGGGATCTAGCTTTAAATACTATAAATTTGACTAAAGTAGTTTGTATAAAATTTGCCTATTATCATTTTAAACAGAAAAGTTTTTTTTTTTACTCTGTGTGAATAAATATCACTGTCTTTGTTGTCTAATGTGCCAAATAATTTAAAACTGTCGGATCTAATGGGGAATGTATATTTTGTTGAATACTTTGTTGAGCTTACATAGTATATAAGTATTCCAACGAAGATCAACTGGGAAGAGAACATACCAAGGGATACAACTGAGTGGGAGTGGCAGGTGGCTGTATGCAAACTGTTTGAGGAACGGCCGATATGGCCTAGAAGGTCGCTCCATGAACGCTTGCTTGATGATGGCATGCAGGTCTCTGAAAATCAGTTGAAAAGGTTTCCCATCCATTCTTTCAATTTTCATTGATGTCATGGACTTTCTTTAAGTGAATTTCATGTTTTAGCATTATGATTTTGTTGTTATCGGCTTTATGTACTAGTTTTACTGTTTCTAATACTAGCAAAACTGGGGCAATCCTGTGAAAGCAGTTTAATTACCTGAAAAGTTGGACATCACATTCTATTATATTCATATTTCGAGCTCTACTGAGTATTCTCAAACTTTATAAAACATGCTCTACAAAAATTCTAAACATACTCCGATATTAAGAGCAAACTAACAAACCCATTTACTAGACTTCTATATTTATACGAATTCTATAAAATGTTTAGGTTGTGTTGTCCCAGTCAGAACTCTTTATAAAAAGGTGAAAGAATGGAACTGATACTCCATTTTATCTTGACCTACTTCCATTTTGTTTAAAAGATGTAACCTTGGAACAACCTAATTCTCTAAAATTTACAAACACATAAATACATAGAAGGGAGAATATATGTGCAATTATTAATATTGGTTAGAAAATGGAACCTTGAGGGTCATAGATTCAATTTCTCAAACAGTTCGAGTTGTTTCACTAAACTAGTCCGATACAATCAGGCTATGTTTAAAGTTACTATGGGTATTTGATAGTGCAGGAAAACTATCCTGTTCACCAAACTCCCATTAGATCTGAAATGCTACGTCAGCCAAAAGTTTCAAGTTTCCAGATCTGTATATTTTGTTCCTTTTTGTCTGAAACTGTAAATGAAAGTCAATAGAAGCGCGCACGCACACGGCGCACACACACAAAAAAAAAAAAGCCGAAAAAGAAAGTAGAGAAATCCAAAAACTTTTGCATCTTACTGGTTATTAGCTAGTTGCCTCATTTTAGTAGGTTTTTTTTTTAATGAAAAAAATCTCTAATCAGAGGCATCTTAATTATGTCTGATTTATGGTTTGCTCTTGATTTTCCCAGGCTTCTCTTTAGAGCAGGCTACTATTTTTCTACCGGACCGTTTGGTAGATTTTGGATACGAAAAGGATATGATCCTCGAAAAGATCCTGATTCGCGGATGTAAGAATATTACTTTTTTAATGCTCATTCTGATTTTTTGCCCTATTATTTATTTGTTCCTTTCTGTGGATCTTATTTCCAATTTTTTGTTTATTCCTTTCCTATGGATCAGATTTTTATTTATTATTTATTATTATTGTTTTTTTGAGGTTCATTTCATTCTTTCTTCTCTTGTGTTATTTTGGATATTTGCATTCACCAATATGTGCAATATGCATTTTCATTTTATTTTTGCAAGTACTTTCGAGATCTTTTGGATTGCATTTTGGACTCAGAGTGCAGTTGGATAACCTATTAATATGCACGAGCTGTTGGTAGTATAAACTTGAAGGGTTTGTATAATAAAGTTTTTTGCAATTTATTTTTTATTCATGCCAGCACAACATACTAGCTATCTAAACAAGAATAATTTGGTGATTTTAAAATTTATGCTGACTCCAGTTTGCAATAAGTGAAAAAAGATTGAAACCACGACAGTAAGAATGGAAGGCACATTTAGTGTTGAAGGGTGTGGAATGATGCAACTAAGTGAGGATTATCACTGGAGAGCAGAGTAATATGAAAATCATAGGCTTTTGTTAATTTGGGTGGTTATATTGATGAAGTTAGGAAATCAGATGTGCATCAGGGTTATCCAGAATGAAAGTTTCCGATCCAAATACTAGCATAGGACACAAAAGCAGTGGGAATGGTTTTCAGTGTTTTTCATTACTTAAATATTTAATGTGGACTCGGTAGAACTTTTGTCATGTTTTTTTTTTTTTTTTTTTTTTTTTTTCAAAGATTGTTTTTGAGGATCTACGTTGTCAAAATTTTCGTGCTAGTTGGCATGGATTGGCACACAGCCAGCGCTTGTGCCACCCATGTCGATAACCCTATGCTGCTCATGCCGGCTGTGCCAATATATAAAAGCGGGTTTGTGCTGAAGCATGCCGGCGTGCCGTTCTGTGCTAGTAGCACACCGGCATGTGCTGTGCCAGTCGCATGGCAATCCTTGCTTTGATATAATGATTGAATCTTTATTTGAAGGTGTGTTTCAAATCCTGTATTTGAACTATTGTGGCAGAAATAAAGTGAGTACTAAACAGTTGTCCGTTGGGTAGACTTTTTTTGGTGTTATTTTTTGTTTGGGGTTGAAGAGGCATAAGTTAGATGAAATTGGATAATTACTTTCAATGTTTGTCAAATGTGCCTCTTAGGCATGTAGGGAAATGCCTCGGTGATTTATCTGCCGGAATCAGCAGGTAGAAGCCAAGAGGGCAGTCTAGAAAACTGTCATTTTTGGCTTTTGGTAGTGGACTAAACCTTACATTATTGCTAATTTTGCTTAATTCAAATATTTGATTTTGATATGCTATGCTGCTTAAGTGTGATTTCAAAAAGGAGAGTAATAATGAGAATAAGAAGGATAATCGAATGAATTATCAACAGAAAAGGATAAGATCATTCTCTCAGAATGCTATTTAGAAGTAAGCATGTATATTTTTTCACTTTAAAGCAAAATTTGTAGCTTATATCACTCGTTTTAGTATTTACATTTCGCTTTTGATAGTTCTTGAACAAATGTGAAGAAATAATCTTATTGTTTCTATAAAGCCACAGTTTTACATTTGAAACTAAAATATTATTTATGGGTGTAAAGACAGCTTTATAAGTTGGTGCTCTTACCTAACTATGCCATGGTTATCACAAATTTAACCAGCCATGGTACAACATAGCTCTCTTTACAACTGTGACCACCTGCCAGTACAATCTCTTGGATAAACATAACCTTCAGCAACACCTAAATCAGTGGATTAACATCAAACTAGCTGAAGGGTGTTCTGTATTTGGTTGGTGAAAAAAGAACCTAGAAAATGATCTCCGGTTATATGTTAGATTGAGAAGGATTTACTTCCTGTCGAAAACTTCTTATCATCTGAATGAACCTTGAAGAGGCATGAATTTCATGAATCTTATCAAGCTTATTTTCACCAGAGAAGAGAAAACACCAGGGAATCTCTGGACCAAAACCTATCCCATGAGGGAGAATGGACTTTAGTAAAACAGTTGTGCCTTAGATAGTTATCCTATCAGAAATATCTCAGCCAAATTGCTCCCATATTTTGCTTTCTTTAAATTGGCATAATGGTGAAATAAAATCCCTCTGTGTGCCATAAACATCATAACTTAGCTATATTTTGCTGTTATTTGGTATATTTTTTCATGCAATAATCCATAAATCTGTGCGTACAGGGTGATCACAAACACCACACAGAATGGAAGCACATATTTAAAATTGGTTAGATTGTAAACTTAAGCTTAAACTGTTTTATAAAATGTGAAGTGCTAGTGAGCAAAACATAAAATGAGGCTTCTGGATTGAAATAGTTATAGATCATCAAGATCTGTACTATTCAAATCCAAGAAAATAAAAAATTTGTTGCACATAGTAAATTTTTTTACAAACCTTGTTTTGAATATTAAATTTGCACATATTTTGATGCATAAGACAAAAACTCCCCAAACAAACAATTCACATACTTTTATGCTGCAGAAGTGCAGATAATTTGTATTTGAATTTTTGTGATGTCAAAAATGTTAAGCTGCTTCTAAAAGATTTGATCAAGTGCGCAACCCTAATCATTTGCTCCTGGAAATGCATATCTATGCATACGGTGCTTGTTCCAGCTGTCTTTTCGCTCTTGGGAATGTACTTTTGTATGATTATGCTATGATTCTAGCAGATATTGTTTTCTTCTTTTCCTTTCAATCTTTTTCCTGACATGCTGCTACTTGTACAATTTTGCAATTGACTTTCGTTGTCTGTCAGTTGAATAATCCAAGTTTTATGGTCCGATGCTGTTTTAGTTATTTTTTTGTTGGTTCTTTTGTGCCAATTTAGAACTAAGTGCTAGATTTCAATCTTTCTGCTTTTGAACAGATTTCAGAAAGTTGATTTCAGGGTGCCTCCTCAATTACGAAATCTTGGTGATATGACTATTAGTACTGAGTGAGTTTTATTTGTTTCACGATTACGTTCTCCAATCACTATTGATCTCTTTACATCTATTTTGCTGTGAAATGAAAATTCACCTCTTTGGTTTACTACTAGGGCTTGCAATCTTGCCAAGTAATAATCTCAAATCTAGTGATTTGATGTTTGCTTTCTTCTGATATGTTGCTTGTTCAATCACATCCAAATACCAGTAGAGCTATCCTTCTATACATTCCACCGTGGCTTTCTCCAAAACATTCTTTCCTTATTTAATTACACTTTATGGAAAATTTGAGGTGATCTAGGAAATATACATCCCACGAAGTACTTATTGTGTATGTATTTTGGATTTTCTTAATCAACTGAATTGCCATAGAAAATTTAGACAACCTATATCATGTATATAACTCATCTAGTTTATGGATAGAGGTAGTTGGTTGGCATAGAAGCATATTTCTTTAGGGATCCATTTAATCTTGTATCTTTTTTTTACTGTCAATAGAAGGGTTTTTAGCTTGGTGTGCTTAAAATTTGCAGGCAGCTTGAAGATTATATCAGTTTATATTAAATAGGCACGTGGTTTTTGTAATGCTTCCTACTCAACAATTGATAAACCAAGGTTTTAAGTGCCTATCGTGCCATACTGTGCCAACAATATATTGACGCGATACAACCCTCGTGTCGATGGCACAGTTCAACATCCTCGTTTCTTTGATTTTAGCAAGTAGTTATCTCAAAAAAGAACAAAAGATTTGATGTAGCCATATAATGAGCAATTAGAGTACTCTGGTCCAAAAGGTTAATAAATATTTCATGTCAAAGTGTATTGGCACATAGGTATTTTTGTTACTTGCACATATTGGTGCGACATGGCATGCACTGAGCCATATCATGCTAGTAAATTCTTGGCACGATCCCATGTCACGACACTTAAATGCTTGGTTTAAAACAAAAATCGAAATTGGGAAAGATTATAATATCTCATGTCTTGGTTCCTGAAATTTTAGTCGTTTATTTTCAAACTGTAAAGCCTGTTGTGGTAGATTGATAGAACTATCCACAATTGAAAACTGGTCACAACACAAGATAGAGAAAGATTAAAGGGAAAGCTGCAAATAACCCTCTTGTTGTTTAGTGCAGTCGCATGCGGTTTCATTTGTTGAACTTAACTGCACTGTTGTTACTATTCCTTTATGCCTTAAGGATCTCCCATTAGGAGTAGGATCAAAGTGGCCTCTGGGCTCACAGAAAACCTGTTGATATTAAATAGGATACAATAAAGCCATTGACTCCATGTGCCATTTCTGGCCTGCTTGTAGTGGGAGGTCGTTATGATCTAACAAAATAATAACGCTACACCACAAGGGGAACTGAAAGCTTTTCTAATAATTACGTGTTGGCATAAACTATATTTTCATTGAAACCAAAAGCAGGGAAAGACCATTGTGTCGTCCATTATAAGGGAAGTTGCAGTGTGATCTATGACATGACACAGACCACTTCTGTTCTATGTAATTCATGCCTCTTGCTCCTGTTTGCAGTTGTCTCACTCTTCACAACACCTGGATGATCTCTGTTTTCACTTCTCATGCATTCAATTGAAGAAACCGGTGCTTGTCCTATTTCCTTGAAGGTTCAGTGATCATTTACGTCAAATTTGAATCGATAAAAAGACCTTGACTTTCTGAATTAAAAAAAGCTAAAATGGGCCCAAAATTCATATATTTTACAATGGAGTACCTGAATCCTTCAAAGTGATATGTGATATATGTAATGTTGGTGGTCATGATTTCTCGAGCAGCCCACATACGAAAGGACATAGAATGCTAACTGGGGTAGATGTAGTGAAGATAAGGAAATCTGGAATGAGGTGTAAAATAACAAGACCTAGGTCTCATCAAATGAAGGATCTGTCTTTCTTCTCTTGTTCTAGATGGCACAGTATGTTCTATAGTTTCTCTCTCAGAAGTTCTCTTTGAGATTGAGA
This sequence comes from Puya raimondii, assembly GCA_016920855.1. Classification (NCBI taxonomy): domain Eukaryota; kingdom Viridiplantae; phylum Streptophyta; class Magnoliopsida; order Poales; family Bromeliaceae; genus Puya; species Puya raimondii. Next base: position 25,190,509 of record JABWPP010000049.1, read on the forward strand.
TTCATTTGTTCTGGATCTTCATCATTATGTGTATCGACTGCAACACACATTACACAAAGACACTTTCATTTTGCTCACGATATTTAAAAAATGCAGATACACTAACATGCCATATAGTAGCACCCTTGCTAGAAGTGGGTGAGAAGAACCTGATTAATTGTAGAAGATGCAATGCCACAGTAGGCTGTAGATTAAAATTGATTGTTGTTTCCATACTTGCTTTCCTTGATTTTATGTATGTGATTATAATGTAACATGTCTATTATCAGTAATGATCTCTTTCTAGAAAAGGATGGTTTTAAGTATTTCCTTTTTCTTCTTTATTTGCTTCTTAGTATATTTAGATCTTGTTGCTTCTAGGAGTAAGCAGAGGTGGAAGGATATATGTCAGTTTCAAGTAATACCCTCGAAGAGTTTTGTTTGCTTGCAACTTTTTGAAGTAGTTGATGATTTCATTCAAGAAGAAATTAGAAAACCTTCGAAGCAAAGAAATTGCTTGGTACGTATATTACTTTTTCCAATTCATTTTTAGTTAACAAAGTGAGATTCTTTATTGAAGTTAGTTGATAAAAGGTAGAATCTTCTTTGGGATCACTGTTACTGTAGGTATAGCAAAATATAGATCAAATTGTCTGGAGCTCTAGGCAATTGCGACAGCTAATTATCAAATAGCTCCTTGACATATGCCAGAGAGAGAGAGTACATACATGATTTTATTCTTTTTTTTTCTATTTTTTTAAAAAAATTGAATGTTTTGCTTGGTTTTTGTTCTTTTTGTTCTGGTTCATTTTCATTCAGTATTCTGAGCATATTTCCCAGGAGCCTTTGTTAATTGAAAGATTTTTCTCAAGTTTATGATGCTTTACATTTTATGCCGAAATTTTTGATGAGGCAGAAGGTCAGAACTATAAGATTTAATTACTTTCATATTTAATCACCTTGTACTATTTGGATGACACTTGCAGTTTTGTATCATGTTGGTTATATTCCTTTCAAAGGGTTTTTTGCAAGATATAATAAGATCTGCAAATAATGTCATACACAGCGTGCATAAATTATTTTTGTGTTCCTTATGGTCAAATGGATAAAAAAGCTTCTGTACAGGATGCCATTCATGTTTGGGCACAATTGCATTTTTGCTAGCTAAACTAAACTGTGTCAAGTTTGGAACTTTGGATTAATTTTTAGCAGGGAGGATTCAAAAAGTGGCACTGTACAAATATTCTCAATTTTTGATTTAGTCGGGAATTGTGTACTGAAATCTGTTAAACTAATCTAGATGCCAGAGCACTTCCACGGCTTTTGTTCAAATTGTTGATATGAATTCTATAAAAGAGGGAAAAGAATTGCTCCAGCTATAGTTATACTGGTGAGCACAAGGAATAATTAAAAGTAAATGGTGTCTAAAATTGATACTTGGAAATATTTCCTATCTCTGAAAGGGACTTTAAGGTGGTTAGGCTGTAACATCCAAAGTTGGGTTATCATACTCAGTAGCCATGTCTTATTTTAGCTTTTAATATTAATAGTTTTTTGTCTGAAGTATAAAATAAAGGTAAAAATTTACAGCTTACCTAAACTATGTACTATTTTGAATCGGCTACCTAACCTTTCAAAATTTTGATTTTACTACCCAACTTTTTCAATTTGTTTGATTTGAGTCAGTCAACAACACTTTGACATCAAAATTTAAGCTAATTATTTTAATGAATATATAGTTGCAAGAATTGCTGAAATATACTAACTAAACGATACTAAACCTGTAAAGATAAATGATGCATTCACATTTTGAAGCCAAAGTACTGTTGACCGACTCAAATCAAACAAATTGAAAGGTTTGAGTGGTAAAATCAAAATTTTGATAAATTGGGTAGCCAAATCAAAATGACCTATAGTTTGGTAAGTTCTATACATTTTTACCTAAAATAAATATTGCTATCTAATCTTATTATCTTAAATATAGTTTGTTTCCTTAGCATTCAACAGGTTGGTTCTCTAGATCGGCAATAAAAACCTTGAGGTTGCATGTTGCCATAAGGTTTCTGTCTCTGTATCCTAATGGTTCTGCGAAAGACTTGTTAAGGTCTGCCAAGGTATTACTTGAGAGGTCCAAGAAAGAAGCAGCTGTTAGCAAATTTCAGAAGTTGGAAGAGGAGGAACAGCAAATAATCGCAGGTTTACTCCTTTATTCCAGACTAAATTTTACTAGGAATACTTCGTGCTAAAACATTTGTTCATCTGTCTCTAATTACTTGAACGATCCTGTTGCAAATTATTTGCAGATTTTAGTTGTTTTGCTGAGCTGTCTTCTGCAGAACCTGAGGAGCATGAACATGAGGATCAAAATGGCATAATTAATGGTGAAACTGAGGAAGAGGAAGAGGAAGAGGAAGAAGAGGAAGCGGACGGATATGATTCTCCTGATATGGTAATAAAGTCTACTGCACTTCTTTCCTTTTTCCCTTTTTTCCCGTTCTTTCCTCCATTGGTTTCAAAACCAAGTGCTTTCCTCCTTGATATATAGGCACAAAAAGATGGTGGTTTCTCTATTGATGGTAACTCATGTATCCTTTTGATTTGCAATATGAGAGATGCAACATATTCTGTTCCTTTTTACCATTCTAACTTGCATAGTTAACAGCATTTTGAGAAAGTTTTGCATCACAGAGTGCATATTGAGCTTTTCTAATCTTTGGTTTTGCACTTGTTTATCTTCTTTTATAACCTAAAAATTATGTTGTCTTATTTTAGTTTGCCAATCAGCAATACTTGGCTCATTCTGGCTGGGACTTGCATCCCTGCTCTCGTAAGGTAGGGGAAGTATTGTCAGAGTTGATAATATTTTAACTAAAGCTTTTTAAGATGGATAGCTTGGATCCACATGTTGTTTGTGCTTCACATACTAGAGTTGAACAACTTTTATTAGATTCTTATCTTCATTAGTATTCAGACAGCGGTTATCTTGGTAGCTGTTCCCACCAGAAAATCTGTGTTGTTTTTGTCACATAATTTTGGAGAGGAGGTATTAAAATTTGAAAATACAACTAGCATTAGATCATTCCTAGAAATGACCTCAATCATTTTTTGCTAATTGCATTACTATTCTGTGAACTTTTAAGTCAAGTTCTACTTTTACCCTTGAACTTTTAAGTTTGCCATTTGATGCTATACTCTTTTAGTTGTTACACTAACCCTTGCCTCCAATCTAATTCAAGAGGAAAAATATTTCCTAATCTACTGTAATGGAAAAAACATATTTCCTGTGCCTGGTTTATCTGTATAAACCATGATCCGTCTTGTACTTTCAATCCAACCGTCTAACTTATGAATGGAGAGAAAGGTCCCAACTCGATAAGTGGAAGGAATTGGAATATAAGATGAGATTGAGGGCTGCACTGCATGAATACGCAGATACACCTGACAAAAGAAATATTTTTTCCTCTAACAGTAGATGAGGTTGGACTAAAATGAAACACTTCAAAAGTTTGTGGTATTGAATGTCCCGCATAAAACTTTAAGACCAATATGAAACATGACTAGAACTTCGGGGGGCCAGTAGTGCAACTTAAGACATCGACTCTTGTTTGATCAGAGATATCCTTTCCATAATCCATATTCATTCTCTTATTGAGGATGTTGAATTAGCTAGGATAATTAAAACATCTTACTTGATAATTTGAAGTTATTTTTTAATTTCCATTATGCGAAGCTATCTCTTAATTTCATGCAAATTTCAGCTGAGCTTTAGCTTCTTGAAAACACATCGATAACACTCATCTTTGCTTGTCGAAGAGAGATCATTCCTATACATAATATTAGATAATGTTGGAAAAAGCATCCCGAATGATTACCTTCAGGAGCTTCTGCGTGGCTTTCCACTCGACAGAGAAGGCAAAAACTCTCAATTTACGCATCTCTTCAATGATGCTGATGCGAGTGATGATGAATACAAGATTTATGAACAAGACAGTGATGACAGTGAGACCCTATTGTGATGGTCGAAACGGTTCCTCCTGAAAACACCCGAGGACAATCAACTTTGGAGCCTTCAGATATTTTGTGCCGTCGTTCAATCTGCAAGCTCGTTGCCATGGTGTAGTTTTTGATAATTATTCCCCTTTTGGTGGGGGTCATAAGTTGTAATTTAGGTCTTTTGGTGCAAATTTTTTTTTTCCTTTTTTTCATTTTATAGGGAATAAAATTTGCACTCCTGCTATAATTTATTAATGCGGAAATGTTTAATGGGTTAATAGTAAATCGATTCTCGGCACTTTGATTTGTACAGCTTGATATATCCGTGAACATACTTGAGAATTGCCTCCCATGTTGAATTGAAATTACTTTTCTGACGTAGGAAACGATCATTATTTGGTTTTAGAGTGCTTTATCCAAACTCTTACGGGCTTTTATATGTGGCGAGGAGACGAGCTGCTGTGCAGGTTTAGGTTGAGGAGGCTCAGGCGCTACTCTGTCCATGTTTAGAATTTTGAAGTTTTGGTTGACAGAAAGTCTATGCCTTTCTTCCAAGTGTGTATACTTGGAACTTGGAAGTCTTGTTTTGGGCAAAGATTATCAGTGATCTGCAATGAGACTCAGGGCCAGAGTCTAAAGGCCATACTTTCAGCAAGGTGAGTTTTTTACTTTCATCCGTGTGGGTTTAGGAGAACCATACGAATCTGGTGGTTGAACTTGGTTTCTGTGAGTTTGGTATCAGTTACGACCTTTTCGAAACTGTTTAGGGTAGGGGTGGCAATCCAGCTTGTTGTTCGCGAGCCAGCTCGTGTTCTATTCGAAATGAGCTCGAGATCGAATCGCTCGTTTAATAGACAAGTCGAACACGAGCTTAATTTTTCAGCTCGTTTAATAAACGAGCCGAACACGAGCTGGGGTCAGCTCGCTCGTGTTCCGTTCGATAACAACTCGAATACATATATTTATATTTATATTAAATAAATATAAATATATATATATAATATAAATTTTTATTATTTGATTTTTAGCTCAATCTAAATATAAAGTCAACTCAATTATAAAAAGTCAATTTATATGTAAAGTTTCAACAATTAGATCAATGTCTAATGGGTAAAATTTCATAAATTATTTTTTTATATATATCTTTCTTAATCTTTTTAACTTGTTGTTTGTGAGCCAGCTCGTGTTCAGCTCGTGTCCGAATACGAGCTAAATTTTTTAGCTCGATACTTAAATGAGCCAGCTCGTATTCGGCTCGTTTATGAAACGAGCCGAACATGAGCCGGCCCCCGCTCGCTCGTAGACACCCCTAGTTTAGGGCCTATTTGGCCTAGGTGTTGGGAAAGTGATTTATGTAGAATTAGTTTTGAATTGAAAATTTTATTTTGGTTAAAAGTTGTAGAGCATTTGGTTTAGATGGATAGCGATTTTTTTGAAGTAATTTTATAAAAGTGTCTGGTAAATTTTTTTTGTTGTTTGCAAATAATAAAATTCTTTTGCTAAATTTTACTTTAAACTAATTTAAAATTTGAATTTGAATTTAAATTTAAAAATTAAAGTTTAAAAATCTGGATCAGAATTTAAAATTTAATATTTGAATTTAAAATCTAAATTTTAATTTTAAAATTTAATATTTTGAATTTAAAATTTAAAATCTAAAATTTAAAATCTAGAGATCTGAGACCGCTATAAAGTTGGAAAATTTTATTAAATAAACAACAAAGCCAAGTTTAAACTGTGAGAATACTGTGGTTGGTAATAAGTTCTAAATGCCCTAGACTTAAACGATAACATAATTAAAGCTAAAATCTGTGAAATGAGCAAGTTCTCAAAACAAAACTCATATTATTAAACTGGCCAGTGTTGCTGCTTGATGATTCACCAATCAAGAAGATCAAATCAATAAGATCAAACAGGGCAGGGATGAAGATTACGCTCATGTGTTACATGACCCCTAATTAGTAAATGAAAAATACTATACTTCTTGAATCGTAAACTCATGTAGAATTAAAAAGTTTTTCATTTGCTAAAATAATGTGGGATTGACGCCATTCAACCTTGCTCGAGTGAATGTCATGACAGTCCCTTAAATTGCATGGATATTATAATGTCTCTTAAATTATATGGATGTTATAGTTTTATGTGTACGTAAGTGTGCGTGGACATAGTGAAGTTCTTAATATACAACTCTTGATATATGCATGCTAATAAAGATGCTTCATGATTTATTCGTATTTAATGGATCAAATATTGATGAAATCTTGCTTATTACATGATCCGTAATTAGTAAACAAACCTTACTCCTGCTGATAAGGAAGCTCGATGAATTGTTTATGTCGAATAAAATCAAATATGGATGAAGCCCTATTTGTTACTCGTGTAGATATTTTCCGATGTTCATCATAAAAGAATCACTGTGACATTTGTGACCTGTTTAGCCTATTGGAGCTCAAAGAAGGGTGATATTTTAGGAAAATATTGTTGTTAGAAAAATAGAATTTAGTGAATTGATGCTTTAGGTAGAAATTTTACTATGCCGTGTTTACGCCACAAGAAGGGAGGACATGAATGCCTTATGTTTTACTTAGTTGCTGGGTAGTCCACCACATTTAAGAGACTCTCTCATGCCTTCGTTTTCCACTCTGTTGTTCTCAGAGTCTTACAAATTAAGGCAATGCAAATCCATAACAAGATCATGAGAATGGGCTGAGCAAGATTTTCATGAAGCACACTTTATGGAAGCGGTTTAAGTGGTTTATCTCTGTTATCCAAAAGATCAATCTGTTAGGAAACGAGCCCAAAAATATATATTAACAACTTCATTCACATATATGATAGGCTCAAGACCCCCCTATTCACGTACACGATGAATGTAAAAGGCACGTGAAATTAATAGGTGAGGTGGAAGATAGAGGTTTAATCCATTATATAATGCTAAATGTTGAAGGTAGGGGTTGAACCCATAACCCACATCCTCACAGAATAAAAGAGTTTAGAATTGACTCTGATATTATGTTACCTAAAATATCGATCTGTTAGGAAACAGGTAAAGAAGTATATACTACCAAACTCTAGCTCCTTGAATGGAACTCCTTATGCATTGGGGTACATGCAATGAGCTTAAACTTGAGAAAGATCTCTTCTAGTTTGCACAAGTGGAAAATTGATCATGTGAATGAATCAAATCTTATCATACCTAAAAAATCCATTTAAACTAAAATTATCTTAAAAAATCCATTTAAACATTTTTAGGTAATAATGTATATTTTATAAAACTGATATTAAAAAATTTTAAAAGTAAAATAAAAAATTTAAAGATTATTTAAGCTTTGGGCTTGGGCCCCACCCACTAGGAGACTTGGGACCTGGTCCCAAAGAGGGAGGGGTGGCACAATTTTCTAGCCAAAAAAGCTGCTTTATATTTTTTTTAAAAAAGTTAAATTTCAAGTTTGGATCAAAATACTTCTTCAACAGTCGGATTTTTCTGACTGCCCGGAGGCATTTAGTTCTTTTATTTTATAAATGAAAAACATTAAAAAAAGGAAACAAAATAATAAAGGAGAATGTTATTTTTCTAAAAATTTTCCCATTTCATCAATTTACTTATTTTTTACTTTCGCATAATTTGTTTTCCAGAAAACCTTAGTAAGAGTGTTGTCAAAGCAGATCTATTTGAAGAACCATGCACACATATTTATCCAAATTCTCCCAAAAGCTTTCTACGAAAGCCAAAACGAAAAAAAAGCTTTAGACTTTATATTTATTATATGCAAACACTTAGTTGCTACTCCTCCAAATAAAGAAACTGCTTTGGTTACTTTAGAAAGGAGGCTAAACAAGCATATAAGATATAGAGTAAATTATACAGATACCTTATTCTCCCTTGCTGAGAAAACAATTTCATTATCATGTCTATCTCCCTGCAACCACGTTTAAGGATATTATAATCTCTTTATCATTAATGTCATATATTTTATTAATGTTCCTTAGCATTAGTGTGTCACAGTATATAATAGTGGGTTAGAATACTATTAATAGTAGTTATAAGTATTTGCTGCTATCAACTTTTTTACCCTTTGATACCTAGGGTTTAGGCTTTGGTGGAGATACCACTGTAGATCTAAGGATTAGAAAATTGATATTAGTAAATGTTTTACTACTATTAATAGTATTTTAGCCCAACTATGTTATATTATATTTAAATCAAACATATCTATTCTATTCTTATATATCTATATCTATATCTATATATTAATCCTCATGGCTAAGGCTACTTTTTTTTCTTAATTTTTTTTCCTTTTCTTTAGATTTGCTAAGGCCTAAGAATTTTTTTATCCTTTTCCTACATTTTTGTCTTGCACCCTCTTCTTTAATTTGGAGAGGAGTGGGGCCTACTTTATTTTTTTATTTTTTTTTCTTCTTCTCCTTAGATTTGCTAGGGCCTATGAGTTTTTTTTTAACCTCTTTTCTTCACATTTTCGTCTCCCACCCTCTCCCTTTCCATGCCCTTCGTTTTCTCTCCCATAACTGTCGCGTCCGCGGAACCAGCTGATCCCTTGCGTATCCCAGCCCTCTGTGTTGTCCTCTCCTCCAGTCTCTCTCCGACCCCCACAGCGGCACTTCTTTTCTCCGCCACCTCTACTATCGCGACCCCTCCGTGCTCATTGAATCCAATATTCGGAACAAGGACGAGGGCGAGCCTGAAACCCTACACAACAGGGTCTTCTTCCTTGACGCTACGGGTAGAAGATCTAATGATGTCACGATATACCCTTGAAGTTGGGTGATGAAGTGTTCAACTTCGTAGTCGATTCCCGAAGGAGATGAGCATGAAGATGGAAGTTGCGGCGGATAAGCCCTACACTCCTATTAAACAGTATACAAAGAAGAGGAAACTTCGAACTATCCGTAAGAAAATAATTTATTATTAAATTTTAACAAAACAAAATTTCTTGAGAATCTTCTATAATCAAAAGAATTGATAGTACAAGTGGTGTCGAAATTATTAAATTTCAGGCAACAACCCTTTCAGAACCCTAGCTAGGCTCTTCCTCCATTAAGCTTTCAACATCGCGCGCTTCGAGGTCTTGACGGTCGTCTTGAGGGATGTATGGTTTCACGTCATCTCCTCCAACAGTGTGAGGATTGTTTATTGTGATGATAGATAGAAATTAGCAAATTCGAAAATTTTTGTTGTGTTTCATATTCAGAGTCAATTAAGTGATTAAAAGTGATATATATATATATATATACACACTATGAATTGATCTCCTATGCTTTTAAAAGTACCAAGTTATTGGTGCTTGTAGATTTTTGGCTATTGGATTAAGAGATATGCGGTTAGGATGATGTGGGCCCCCTAGGGTTGAGTGGGTGATTGGTTGAATAGTATAATCTAACGGGTGGAAGTAATCAAAGGGTAGATCTAACGGTAAAATATTTACAAGCACCAAGTGTTTGGTGCTTTTATAAGCACCATAGCCGGACTCTATATACTATATATAAAAGCGTATAGGAATGATAGACGGAATAAAAAAAGGAATAAAAGAATATTTCCTACGAACGGTTATGATAAATTTATTAAAAAATATTTCAAATAAGAATGAACGGTTATGATCAATCTGTTAAAAAATAGCATTCTATCTATAAATCCAATCCTACGAACGGTTATGATCAATATGTTAAAAAATATCTCAAATAAAAAACGAACGGTTATAATCAATCTGTTAAAAAATAGTATTTATATCCATCTATTTCACATTGAAATTAAAATTTAAGTTTAAATCATGAATTAAATTTAATTTTTGATATCAAATTTGAATTAAGAATTAAACAAATTTAATTACAATGGATCAAAATTAAATTTTTAATTTTAAAATAAATATGAATTAAATTATGATTTTTTTAGTTTAAAAAAAAACATACTTAAATTTTAAATTCATCGGAACTCAAAAAAAAAAAATATAAAAATATTCAATGTATAAAAAAAAAAAATATATAATATTGCAGATATTTTTCTAACTAAAATATAAATATAAATTTATAAAAATATAATTTTTATTGTAAATTTTTAAATAAATATGATGTACAAAAATTTATTATTAATTTTAAATAAATTAAAATAATTGTGACGTACATTTGCACGTACACTCAACTAGTATATATATATATATATATATATATATATATATATATATATAAATAATATTTGTAAATTACCTTTCATATTATTGTGAGTTTTTTTCTTTAGTCATATCAATTGTTATATGATATTTTATTTGATTATTGTGTTATAAAAATAATTTTAATCATCCATTTGCATGATATGTGACATCTCTTGAACAAGTTTAAATAATTTTGTTGGAACGATTGATTCTTTTTCATTATAGTTTTATTTTTTTAAAAGTGTTTGTCTATAATATAGATTATATTTACTATTTTTCGTACTAAATTAATATTTTACTCTTCACAAATTTCAACTTTAATAATATCTATCCGTCGTCACGCGCTAGTCACTACACTAGTTAATTACATAAAAGGAGAATTGGGGGGGACCTAACAGTGATACGTGTCCCCCCCAAACTCTCAACTTCTAAATATAATCGATACTCTATGTTAAAGGAGAGTTCCATTACATTATGGGGTATGGAGGCGACAAGTGACCTCCCCATTCTTTCATATTCACTTTAAAAAAAATTGCATGCACCTGATTTATAATAATATAGTATGCACCAAAATTTTCTTCTTAGTTTGAAATCAAAATATAATTTAACAGATATAATATGCACTATATAAAAGGGATAATCAGTTTATGTACAAAATATTATAGAATTTAAATTTCAAAAATAATGATTTATCAATACGGTGTTTAAGTCATAATATACACCTGGAGCATGAAATGATTCTCTTCCCAACCCATTCCTCACCTATAAACAAATTGGCTACACCCGGTCTATGAATATTACATACACCAATCCTAATTTTAAATAATTAATATTATAAAATTAAAATATAATTTCATAAATACGATCTATACTATATGAGAAGTCTCTGCATAAAAAATTATCAGGGTTTAATTTTTTATATCAGGTTTTCAAAAATAAAGTGCATAAAATTTACTTATACACTCGGTGCACCAAATAATATCTTTCCTTTTAATGTAGATAAAAATATAGCATACCCCTCAACTATAATTTTTTTAATTAAGATCCACTCAAGTTCTAATTTTTTTTAATTAAAAAAATGTTAACAAAAAAAAAAATGTTTATTAAATTAAAATGATCAAAATAATTAAAATTATTAAATTGGTGAACTGACTAATGAATTTAATAAATTTATAAAATTTTTGAAAAATAAAATTACTTTAGTCAAAAAATTAAAAGTTTAGGAAGTCTCTATACATTTTCACCATATAAAATTTTGATAAAAAAAATGTATAAAGACTCCCTCAACTATTAAACACTTTAAAATAGACAACTCAAAATTATTTTTTAACTGATTTTTTTTTTGTAATTTTTAATTTTTTATGATTAGTTTTAGTTAATTGAACAAAATATTTATTATAATTTGTAGAAATTAAAATATTTAAGTTGGCTGAAATACTGCCTACCTGCCGCGAAGCGCGGACCTTACACTAGTAAACATATATATATATATATATATATATATATATATATATATAAAAATAAAATATATATATATATATAAATATATATAGAGTCCGGCTACTATTCTCTTAAGAGGATAGAAAAAGCCTTTGTCCTATCAAATTTTTGACCGTTAGATCTAACTTTTAATTAAAAAAAAAACCGTTAGATTATACTATTCAACCAACCACCCACTCAACCCTAGGGGGCCCAAAAAAAAAAACCTAACCGTAAAAAAAAAAAAAAAAAAACCTAGCCGCACATCTTTTCATCCGAACGGTAAAAAAATTTAGGAGGACGAAGACTCCCATCCTCCTAAAAGGATAGTAGCTGGATTCGATATATATATATATATATATATATATAAAATATATATATATATATATATATATATATATATATATATATATATATATATATATATATATATATATATATATATATATATATATATATATATATATATATATATATATATATATATATATATATCTATATATATATATAGTCCGGCTACTATGCTTTTAAAAAAATAGACCCCTTTTTATCAAATAAAAAAAAAAAAAAATCTAAAAATTTGAAAAAAATCCGTTAGATCATACTATTCAACCAACCACCCACTCAATCATAGAGAAGCACTATCATCCTAACTGGCCACAGGGACCACTATCATCCTAACCGCACATCTTTTCATCCAACATCCGAAATTATGAATACAAAGGGATCTATACTCATAAGAGTATAATAGTCCTAACATATATATATATGTATATGGAGGTTGAATACTGTTCCATAGCTACTGCAGCTAGGGCTGGCAAATGAGCGAGCCGGCTCGTGTTCGACTCGCGTTCGGCTCGATATTCGGCTCGCTCGAGCTCGACTCGAAATTAAATGAGCCAAGCTAAATTAAATGAGCCAAGCTTGAACAGGAAAAAAAGCTCGAAATTTATTTCAAGCCGAACTTGAGCATTACCGGGCTCGCTCGAATTAGGCTCGAAAAAAAAAAATATAATATATAAAAAATATATATATATAATATATATATAAAAAAAAATATATATATATATAAAAAAAAAAAATAATAAATAATATAAAAAAAAAAAAAAAATACAAAAAACATTTAAAAAAAAAAAAAAAAAAAAAAAAAAAAAAAAAAAAAAAAAAAAAAAAAAAAAAAAAAAAAAAAAAAAAAAAAAAAAAAAAAAAAAAAAAAAAAAAAAAAAAAAAAAAAAAAAAAAAGAAAAAAAGAAAAGAAAAAATATATATATATACATATATATATATACACATATATATATATATACATATATATATATATATATATATATATAGTCTGGCTACTATATTATTGATAGTATCAAGCGCTTGATGTTATCGAGTTTTCTGCCGTTAGATCTACCCCTTTGACAATTTCCACCCGTTAGATCATACTATTCAACTAATCACTCACTCAACCCTAAAAAATTATTATCATCCTAACCGGGGACCGCTATCATCCTAACCGCACATCACTTCATCCAAGAGCTGAAAATCTAATAGCATTAAGAGCTTGGTACTATTATCTAATAGCTTAATTAGGCTACTATGCTCTAATAGCCTAATTAGCCTAATAGCCTAATTAGGCTATTAGATAATAGTACCAAGCACTTGATGCTATTAGATTTTTGGCTTTTGGATGAAGTGATGTGCGGTTAGGATGATAGTGGTCCTTTAGGATTGAGTAGGTGGTTGGTTGAATAGTATGATCTAACGGGTGAAAATGATCAAAGGGTAGATCTAACGGCGGAAAATTTGATAGCACAAAACGTTTGGTATTATCGATAGTATAGTAGCCGGACTCTATATTAATTATATATAATAAAATATATTATATATTTTAATCATATGTGTATAGAGTTTAGGTTATTGGGTATATTTGCTGGCCCACAAAATCGAACCAATAAAATTCTATTCTAATTGCTCTCTCCCTCTCTCTTTTACTTGCTCACAGAGTCGCTTCCCATAATTTTTTTAAATATTATAATACCGCATTTCATGCATTTATTTTGTATGTTGAACTATTAGACATTTTTGTATCAAATTTTAGATAATATTTTATAAAAATTAAATTATAGATTGCATGATGTTAAGAATTTCAAGCGGCTCGTTTAGGGCTCGAGCTCGCTCGACTCGAAGTTAGGCTCGCTCGAGCTCGGCTCGAATTAATTTCAAGCCGAGCTTGAGCCTAAATTTAGGCTCGAAATTAATTTCAACCCAAGCTTGAGCTGAGGTAAGCTCGCTCGAGCTCGGCTCGTTTCCACCCCTAACTGCAGCTTGTAAGTTCACTTGGCTTAAGAATTTACATAATTGTTTTCCATCATCAGCCAATGTTGCTTATTGTGATAATCATGCTGCACTTCGTATTGCTTCAAATTAAACATAGTATTTTATGAATGGACAAAGCATATCGAGCTAGATTGTCATCTCGTATGAGAGGGAATATAGTCTGAACTTATTATTATAATACATATATCGATAAATCATCAGTTAGTACATATTTTTACAAAGGCATTTGGCAGAGAAAGATTTCAATATTTGGTCGACAAGTTCGGTGTTACGTCCCTTCATACGCTAGCTTGAGGGGCAATACTAGAAATTGAATTTTTTTTATTTTTCATGAATATATGATAGAGATTTAATGGAGAAAATATTGGAGATTTGGCTAGCTATTTACTAGCTTTTTGGATCAAAATTATCTTGCTAAGTTAGCTTAAATTTGCATGAATTTAATGACAATACATAGAAGGCAATATTAATTTTATATATATATTTTTTTTCCATTCTTGATTAATTCCTGCTGTATATTAAAGTTTTATAAAGAAAGTGGGAATGTTTGACTAATGGTTTATCACTCCATTTTGAATTTTTAATTATTTTTCACTTAATCATTTTTTTTTTACAGAGACAAATCATCAATTCCTGCATACAATAAGTGGGCTAACGACTAATAATTAGAGCGATGATGAAATATTCTGAATTTCTTGATCCTGAATGGTTTTAATTTCATAGCTACATTTTTAAATCTTATTAACGGTTCAACATCATTAGCGACTTTAAAAAATTAATTTTTTAAACGGTGATTGAAAACTTTTACATGCTAATCTGATTTTATTTTTATTTTTATTTATTTTAACATACACACGATTCTTGCACTTAGTAAATTTTATGACTAATTGGTCAAAAGACAAATACATAAGAAAATTTTCTTCATAACATCACGGCTGTCATGTACAGAGCCTACTCATGCTCAGATAAACAATATACTAAAGATACCGTATAACGACCCAGCCCACTAGCAGTAATAACTCGTTAGGTCCAATCAACAACCCAAAATGCTTAAGCCCAGTTATTATTATTAGTGGCCCAAGTCTCTTATAAACCCAATGACAACCCTATTTCTATCCGATGTGGGACTATTGGGGTGTCACACCCTATTTCTATCCGATGTGGGACTATTGGGGTGTCACACCGTCAGTCCTAAACACACACAGCCCAAGATCACCAGGCGATGTGAGACTCGTCTCGCTAGCCTAAACCGACTTTGTGGTGAGCCGCGCTCCACCCACAACAGTTAACAGTATGAGAGCCTCGCTCTCTCCGCTGCACAACCTGGCTCAGCCGAGACTCATCTCACACTTCCGGCTGGTGAACTGGCTCTGATACCAAATATAACGACCCAGCCCACTAGCAGTAATAACTCGTTGGGTCCAATCAACAACCCAAAATGCTTAAGCCCAGTTATTGTTATTAGTGGCCAAAGTCTCTTATAAACCCAATGACAACCCCATTTCCATCCGATGTGGGACTATTGGGGTGTCACATACCGACTGTTTCTAGCGTAAGTGGCAAAAGACGGTGGTTGGTACTCGAGGTCTCCCAAGTTCGAATTCTAGTTGATTCACATTTTTATCTAAGTTTATTTTTTTTAGAAATAAACGAAGCGGGTGGCATTCTATCTTTCTCTAAAAAAAAAAAAAAAAACAACATACTAAAGATTAGAAAGATCTATAAAAGTCATTTTAAAGATAACATAAATAGTGAAGTAAAGAATAACTAAGGATGAGCTTTCAATTTCATTGAAGTATAAAATGGTACTAGCCCATAAGCAAAACAAACTTTATAATTGATAGGAGTTCATCACTATTGGTTCCCAATCTTAAATTTAACAAGTGTTTAATTTTAGACTCATCAATTTTTTTTAAACTTTTGCGTGCAACTTCATTTTTAATTTTGTCGTTTATTTCAATTGAGTCTATGCCATCAAAAACACTGTTAAATTGAGGAGAATTTGCCACATGTCAAATTATAATTCCGATGAGGGAAATAGTGCTTGGATGCTGACACGTTTAGCGATATTTTTAACAATAGAAACTTAATTGAAACAAATAATAAAACTATGAAATCTGATTTGCAGAAATTTTAAAATTTAAGAGTAAAACAAAAATTCAATAAAGTTTAGGGACCAACGGTACAATTAACAAATCGGATAATTGCTTATATACCCTCGCAAGTTGGAATACTGCAAAATAATTCCTTCAAATTTGAAAATGCAATGTATATTTTTATAAATTTTAAAAATTTACAAATATATTTTTGAACAGGTCAAATTCCACTTTATTCTAGTATAATAACTATTTTGTCCTTTTCGAGATTAGTTCTGTTGCTCATTTTATTATTTTTATGACTAAATTAAGACAGCTTAATTTCCTCTGGAATCATTTACAATATTCTTATTATTAATTTAAATGTGGGTGATGAAGAAGACAATGGGAAAAAAGAGTCATATAAAGTAAATTAAATGGGCGTGGAGGAGGATGCGGATGAGGATGAGAGGAAGGAGGAGGAGGAAGAAGAGAGAAAAAGAAATAGTATAAAGTTCACCTAAAGAGTGCAATTTTGGTCTAAAAAGTGTAACTCTCATCCTAAAGAGTGTAATTTATGTCTCAAAAAGTGTAATTTTTATTTAAAACAGTGCAGTTTTTTTAAAACAGTGTAAATTTATTTTAACAGTGCAATTTTATCATTTTCTTCCTTCTTCTATAATTTTTGATCTTTTCTGTAGGAAATTTTTTTATTTTTTATTTTTTATTATTCTTATTTTTTCTCTCTATAGTTTTTTTTTTTGTCACGACCTCTCCCTTACCCTCTATCGCAACCACCGCGACGTCGTCAGAGGCAAGCTCTCCGCCTCCGACGACGTCGCGGCGTTCCGGCGCGCGGTGGAGAAGGAGAGCTTGCGCCTCGACGTCGCCGTGCCCTAGTGGAGAAGGATGGCCGCGGCGCGGCCTCAGCGGGGTCGAAGGCGAGGAGGGCGGGGTGTGCGCGGGAGAGGGCGAGGGCGTGAGAGTAGAGGCGAGGCGGGCCGTTTCCGCCTCTGCCTCCGCCGCCTTCTTTGGAGAGGGAAAAAAAAAGAACGAGAGAAAAAAAAAAGGAGAGAGAAAAAGGAATAAGAGTATTTTGGTCAGTTTGCTGAAAATTCGGACCGAATTTGCAAAATCGAAAAAGGCGGTCCAGTTTTGCAAAAGCTCCAAATTTGTGGATTTTTTACGCAAATCGGCCATTCTAAAATCTACCTCCTACCTCTAATTAAATACCGCGCATTACCCCTAAATAGCTTGTAATGTAGTCGATTAGTTAAACATATGTTATTCATTCTTGCTGATACTATCTAAGCTCTAGTGTAGTATCTCCACACGATACACCCTATCCCCTTGGCACCTTGTCCATACCCGGTCAACCAAGCGTTCGGATGTTAAGATTTGATCTAACCCCGGCCCGTTCCATACTGGCTAGGTTCTCATCTCTCAGCCTACTAAACTTAGGGCATGTTTGGTTCACCTATTTTAGACTATGGAATCGGAATGGGTTTCATTGATTTCAATGATTGTTGTTTGTTTTAAAGGAATCGGATTTCAACTCCCATTCCACTTTGGAATGGGAATGACTAAATCTATTGATGGTCCAATCCGGCCTTGAATACCGTATTGGCCCATTCCCAAGTAAACTACTAAAAATTCTCTTCCACCAACACCTCCCCTCCTCTCCCTTCATCACTTTCCTCTCTCTTAATCAAAACACCCTCTAAAAAATTCTAGATTTTCATTCCGATACCCATTCCATTAATGAACCAAACGTCTTGGGATGATTCGTCATTCCATTTTCCATTCCAAAGCAATCCAATTCCATTTCTCATTTCTATTCCAATCGCGAACCAAACATGCCCTTAATGTCCATCGATCGACTCACCATATCCTACCCTAAATCTATATTCCAGAGACCAAAGTACCCACAAGACACGAGCAATCAAGAGTCCAGTCCCCCTGGCCAATATCAGCACATAACTTTAATCACAATTTTTCGGGCTCTCGGCCTAGTTCACACAATATAAGTCAAATATCCAAAGAAAACTAACCCAAAGTCTCTTATACAAATGCTACTTAACCTTACATAATCATAAAGCTAAATACAGTTTATCGAAGTACAACTTTTATATAGCTAAATATGAACATAAGAGTGAATCTTACAATAATTTATAATATGAGAATAGTGCTTACTATCAATTTTTTAACCATTAGATGTATAGAATTTAGTGGAAGGTTGGTGGAATAGTAATAATCTAAGGATGAAAAAATTGATAGTAAATACTATTCATATATTATCAAAAGTCGCCTAGCTCAACTATATATATATATAGATTTAGACTCCTGTGCTTTCGAAAATAGGGAGGCCTCCATGATTGTAAATTATTTTTAATGATTGGACATTTGATTTGGCGATCAGTTCCATTAGACATGATCTACAGTGTAGGAACTATTTAGAAACCAAATTTCATAATTTTTAACTTCGTTTGCCTAGTGAACGAGTAGTCTCAAAATAAACGGCTAAAAATAAAATATCATAAAAAAACAGTAATAAAAGACTCAAATTTCAAATTGAAAGTACTCATATAGAGTTAGGCTCCTATGCTTTCGAAACTACGGAAGCCTCCGTGCTTGTAAATTATTTTCGATGATGGGACATCCGAATCGATGATTGGCTCCGTTAGATATGATCTACGCTATTAGAACTGTTTAGAAATCGAATTTCATAAGTTTTCGACATCATTTATTAAGGGATAAAAGGGTCTCAAAAATGACTATTGTAACGGCCGATGTGGCATAATTATAAGTTCAACGGTGTATAACAGTCGAAATTACATGAAAATTTCATAGAAATTCTATTGAACATCAAGAGTAAGATCAATACTTTCGATTTGAAATTTGACTCTTTTATCACTGTTTTTTATGACATTTTTATTTTCAGCCATTCATTTTGAGGCTGCTCGTTCACTAGGCAAACAAAGTCAAAAAAATTATAAAATTTGATTTCTAAATAGTTCTAATACTGTAGATCATATCTAATGGAATCTATCGCCAAATCGGATGTCCCATCATTGAAAAACAACTTACAACCACGGAGTCTCGGTACTTTTGAGAGCGCAGGACCTAGCTCTCTCTCTCTCTCTCTCTCTCTCTCTCTCTCTCTCTCTCTCTCTCTCTCTATATATATATATATATATAGTTGAGTTAGAATACTATTGATAGTATGAAAATAGTGTTTGCTATCAACTTTTGATCATTGGATGCCTAGGATTTAGTGAGATTAGGTGGAATAGTAATAATCCAAAGGTAAAAGTTTGACGATAAATACTATTTATATACTATCAATAATATATACTAGTTCAACTATATATATATATATAGATATATATATAGAGTTGAGCTAGAATACTATCAATAGCAAACGGGCACTTTTGCCACCCATTTATTTTCGATGATGGAGCTTTCAAATCGACGATCGGCACCGTTGAACATGATCTAGAGCATTTAAAGTATCTATAAATCAAATTTTATGCTTTTTCGACATCATTGGCCTAATGATCAAAGGGTTTCAAATTTTGTAATTTTAATGGTCGATATGAGACGTTTTCTTGTTTAACGGTGTAAAGATATCCAAATCAATTGAATTTTTGTTAGAAAATTCTTTAAACTATTTAAAACAAGATCTATACTCTTGATCTTGATTACAAAACTCCTATCATCACTTTTTAAAGGATATTTATTTTCAACCATTCATTTTTGTGTCCACTTGATGGACAAAAAAATAATATCGAAAAAGCATGAAATTTGGTTTCTAGATACTTTAAATGCTCTAGATAATGTTCAACGGTACCTATCGTCGATTTGGAAGCTCCATCATCGAAAACAAATGGGTGGCAAAAGTGCCTGTTTGCTATCGATAGTATTCTAGCTCAACTCTCTCTCTCTCTCTCTATATATATATATATATATATATATATATATAGAGAGAGAGAGAGAGAGAGAGAGAGAGAGAGAGAGAGAGAGAGAGAGAGAGAGAGAGAGAGAGAGAGTTCGGCTGTGGTGCTTCTAATAGCACTAAACACTTGGTGCTACCAAGATTTCTAACTAAACACTTGGTGCTACCAAGATTTCTATGAAAACAACCGTTGTACTCTAAAAGCTTAAGCTATTAGAGAACGGTGTTTATATATTTTTATATTTAACACTCCCCCTCACGTCTGGTCTCGAGACTTTTTGTAAGACCCATGACGTGAACTTAAATTAAATGGGAGGAAATTAATAATGCTAGGAGCCTGGCGTGACTCGAACTCAGGACCTCCTGCTCTGATACCATATGAAAACAACTGTTGTACTCTAAAAGCTTAAGCTGTTAGAGAACGGTGTTTATATATTTTTATATTTAACAATTTCTACCGTTAGATTTATCCCGTTGACTATTTCCATCCGTTAAATTATATTATTCAATCAACCACCTACTTAACCCTAGAAGACCACTATCATTCTAACCGCATATCCTTTCATCCAAGGGCCGAAAATCTAATAATGCCAATGACTTAATATTATTAGAAGCATTCTAGCCTAATAATAATATATATGTATATATATTATTGGGTTAATTGCATACATGTCCCCGCAAACATAGTGAATAGCAGAAATATCCCTGCAAAGTCCAACTTTCATTAGTTATCCCTGCAAAAGTCGTAATGTATGCATATATGTCCCTACCGTCAGTCACCGTTAGAAAATTTTAGTTAACCACAGTTAAAATGCTTAACCATGGTTAATTAATAAGTTGAAATTATATTTTTGCCCCTCTCCATCTTCCTCACCCTCTCCATCTTCCTCATCCATCTTCCTCACCCTCTCCATCTTCCTCATCCTCATCCTCCCCCCCCGGCCCCTCCTCCGCCTCCTCCCTGCCCCCCACCGTCCCGTCCCCCCCTCCGCCTCCCCCCCGCCCCTCTTCCTCTACTCTCCTCTCCCCGTCGCCCTCGTCCGCCCCCCTCCCCCCCCCCCCCTCCTCCGCCGCCGCCGCCGCCTCCCCCCCGCCCTCGTCCGCTCCGCTCCGCCCTCGTCCGCCCGCTCCGCCGTCCGCGGGGAAGCGGGAGCCCCGCCGCGCGCCGCCGCCGCCGCCTCTTTCTTCTTCCTCGTATCCTCCTTTTGGAGGGACATATTTGTGAGGGCAAAACGGTCATTTCACATCCCTACAGTTAAAAAACAAACAGATTTCAAACGGCAACAAACCAGAGGGACATATCTGCATACATTACGACTTTTGTAGGGATAACTAATGAAAGTTGGACTTTGCAGGAATATTTCTGATATTCACTATGTTTGTGGGGACCTGTATGAAATTAACCCTATATTATTTGAGAGGAGCTGCAGTGTGGCGGTTCCTGGTTCCCTCCGGACCATCTAGATCTCACGAGTAAATAGAAAGTTAAACGTAGATCGTCTTATATTAAATTAGTGATTTTTTATGGTATAATTGCCAAGTATGTATAAGACGTGGTGCATGATGTGTACAGATAGATTTTAATTATAGATTTCCTAGGTCCCACAAGCAAAGAAAGCAAATCTAGATCGCATCAATTATGATAAATTTTAGTTTTATGGCGTAATTATCAAATATTGGTGTTGGGATGTGTATGGATAGATTTTATGGAGCACCAAGATCCCACAAGCAAACAAAATGTCAGGGTCACATTAATTTATTGCAATAACTTAATTTTATGGCGTAATTGTTAAATATAAGTGGGGGTGAATGATGTGTACGGACGGATATCATTAAGGCAATATA
Source organism: Puya raimondii (assembly GCA_016920855.1). Classification (NCBI taxonomy): domain Eukaryota; kingdom Viridiplantae; phylum Streptophyta; class Magnoliopsida; order Poales; family Bromeliaceae; genus Puya; species Puya raimondii. The sequence goes on from JABWPP010000049.1 coordinate 25,212,327, forward strand.
TTTTTTGCGGTAGTTTGCGCCCTTATTTTATGGAACATTGGTGGGTTTGTTTAGAAAAATACTAATCCTACACTCATTTTAGATATACAATTAACACTCTCATCCATCTAAGAATGAATTTAACTTATTTTCATCGTTTCAATTTCTAACTTTTTATTTTTTTAAGCTGTTACGGCTTTACTACTTATTTTTAATTTTAATTTTTTATTATAACTAATCTTTATCATCCAGATTTTTAATAATTTTAATAGAATAGACCGCGTCAACTCCGATAGAGCTCTACATCCTTATACAGATTACAGTCATGCTCCAATAGCCCTAATGATCAATCTCGATATTGAATTTTTTTAAATTTTTGAAAGAACCTAATGACATGCTTAGCTAAATGCCAAGATATTGATTGTTCCAAAAGAGATAGTACGTATTATGTGGAAAGTCGAGATGGTCAGTGGCATGGAGAACAATCTTGAGAGTGGGCAAGGAGAAATGTTGGGTACTAACGCATGTGAGTTAGGAATTGAGAATTCTCGCATTCGGTTGCCATAAAAATCTCGCATGATAGAAATTTACAATTTGAAAACTTATTTGGTTTATAAAATTTAATTTTATCACTAAAAATAAATTTTTCAGCAAATAAATTGATTTAAATCTCCTGACACCAACTGGTGACGCTACAAAAAAATAAAAAATACTAATCCTACACCCATTTTGGTTGTAGGATTAATCCATCTAAGGAAGTGTCCAAGAAGTGTCCACCGACGGGTTACTTTTTTTGCAAACAATTAGGAAAAAAGATATACATATTTTTATTTTACTTTTTTTATGCATTATAAATGTAAGATGATAAATATTTTATTTTTTTGATGAATGCATACAATTTTTTTACACTATAAATAAATTATGTATGGTGCAGAAGTTTTTTCTTAAAATATATGAATTATTAATAAAAATTTTACTAACTTTCATTCGTATAAAAAATATAATAATATTTTACCAAAATTAATATATTATATATAATAAATATATATTATTATATTAATAATATTATATTTTATTAGCGGTGTTCATGCTGTATCCGTGTCCTAATTTTTTGAAAGCTACCGAGTCACCGTGTCCGAATCGTATTCCGTGTCAGTGTCCGTGATGCTTAGTTCCCTACTATTCCACCCCCATCTTTAGATATGGATGAGGGTGTATATTCTACACTCAAAATGGGTGTAGATTAGTATTGCTCAAAAAATAAAGTCTCATGACACCGCCAAATAAATAAATTATAATTTAAGTCTCATGACACCAGCTGTGACGCTACAAGACACTAGGGCAGATTTCTTTTTTGTTATTTTGCTCGGTCAACATAAAAAACCCTAGAAAGTGAAAATCCAATCTAACTCTATATAAATCCGCGCCATATCCATCAAAATTTATTCATAAAAAGAGTTTAGTTTAAACATGGCATCTAAGCCAAACTTACTGCAGCAACAACAACACTCTTGCTCTTCTTCCTCGTCGGCGGCGGCATCCTCGGTGTCGATGCCGCTGGGGGGCAGCATCGCCATCGTGACCGGCGCATCCCGCGGCATCGGTCGCGAGATCGCCGTCCACCTCGCGGCCCTCGGAGCCCGGCTAGTCCTCAACTACTCCTCCAATTCCGCCCTCGCCGACGCCCTCGCCGCAGAGCTCAACGAAATTTCCCCCACTCTCCGCGCCGTCACCGCCCGCGGCGACGTCTCCCACCCCGACACCGCCCGCTCCCTCTTCGACAAAGCCGAGCAGGCCTTCGGCTCCCCGCCGCACATCCTCGTCGCCTGCGCGGGAATTCTCAACTCAAAATTCCCGGCGCTCGCGGACACCACTCTCGACGACTTCGACGCGATGTTCAACGTCAACGTGCGCGGCACCTTCCTCCTCCTACGCGAGGCCGCGAACCGCATGGTTCGCGGCGGCGGCGGGAGGATCGTAACGTTCTCGTCGTCGATCATGGGGACGCTGCTCCCGGGGTACGCGGCGTACACCGCGACGAACGGGGCGGTGGAGGCGATGACGCGGATACTGGCGAAGGAGCTGAAGGGGACGGGGATCACGGCGAATTGCGTGGCGCCGGGGCCGGTGCGGACGGAGCTGTTCTCCGCGGGGAAGGACGAGCAGTTCATGAAGAAGGTGGAGGAGAGGAGCTCGCTGGGGAGGATCGGGGAGACCAAGGACGTCGCGCCGGTGGTCGGGTTCTTGGTCAGCGCCGCCGCCGAGTGGGTCAACGGGCAGGTCATTAGGGTCAACGGAGGCTTTGTTTGAGTTAGACCTAATTAATCTTGTGTTTGCTCTCTAAGAGGTTGTCTGGTTCTTAATAAAATTGATGTAGAATTTTATTTATTTATTTATTTTTCTGGTGAAAAGAGTTTAATTTATATGGAAAAAAAAAAAAAACAAAACGTTTTACTTCCTGATGTTTAGTTATGTATGAAATGAAAATAATTTTCTGAACATGTTTGTTTGATTTAAAAGAAAGAGAAATGGATTACTAAAGTACCATAGAGATGAGATTACCCTCTTCAAAAAATACTTTTTTTAATTATTAACACAATTTTATAATATTTAAGAATAAATAATATATTATTATACTCAATAATTATTAAATAAGCTAATAGGCAATTGTAATAAATAATCTAAACATCACAATCCAAATCCCTTTTGTTTAGGTATTGTGACCGTCGTAGCTCCAAAAGATTCAAATTAAATATTTAACTTAAATCTTATAAAAATGTAAGTTTTATATTACGCTCCATTTTCCAGAGGCCATATATATATGGTCTAGGACTAATTTAGCCATAGCACGATTAACTTTCTTAATTTTTTGGGTCTATGCACCACCCAAAATACTATAGTCGGATTAAGAGGTTTAGTCTTATTATATCTCTACGTATAGGTCTATTTTAAATTATGAGGGTGTATTCGTCTCGCTAGCCTTAGCCGATCTTGTGGAGAGCCGCGCTCTCTGTATAGCCCTTCCTCAGCCGAGACGCATCCCACACTTTCGGCTGGTGATTAACTATAATATCAACTGTGACGTCCCACTTTCCAAGAGGTCAGCCATCCTAAGACTATTTTAGCCCTAGCACGCTTCACTTTCGTAACCTCTTGGTTCTAACCACTGCCGAAAATACTACCGTAAAAAATACTATAGCCGGATTAAAAGATTTAACCGTATTATATTTTATATATAGAATTATTCTAAATTCTGAGGATGTCACATTTTATATGCATCATAAAAGCTGAATAGACAGTAGGAAATTTATGCAGGACAACCAAGATTTACATCAATAATCACAAATGAAAATACGGTCATCCTAGAACTAAGTAGGAGCGAGAAAAAAAAATGTGAATATAATTAACACAGGTCCTAATGCAAATTTCTGTACAACAACAAATCGAACATTAAGTACACCGCTGGTGGCGGTGTGGCTTCATCTGTCGTCCTCTATCTTTGGTGCTCTTCAAAAACTGGTTCTCCCGGATCTATTCAGGAGGTAGAGTCTTGTGCTGGCCCTACAACGCTAAGCCTAGGCACAATGCTCAAGCAAGTAGAATATTATCTCAAATACTTCATAATTAATTAATCAATTAAAATTAAGTGATAAATATAGCTACTTAAAAATAATATGCAATAAGTTATTAAAAAAAGACTGAATACTATCAAACGGAGACATCATAATTTTATTACTATACTTAAAAATCGTGTCTCTAACCTCTAACCTCTATATGACGTACGTTGGTCTCTTGGCACTTTATTTGTAACTGGCTAATCAGGTATACGAATCTTAGGATCATACTATACTTAATTTGGCACTTTTACAAGTGCCACGTGTCGCTCTTTGGATGTGCCCCCTCTTCCCCCCTTTCAGCTAGCCCCCCCTCTCTCTCTCTCTCATCCGTCCTCTCTCTCTCTATCTATCTTATCCCTTCACTTTCTCTTTTTCCCTCTTTTTCTCTCTCTCTTGATCTTATCCTTACTCTCTCTTCCCCCTCCCTCTCTCTCTTACTTTGAGGGTTCTGTCAAATCATGAAAACGGTACAGGAAAGAGCCACGTCACCTTCTAAGGGTCAACCAATAGGAGAATGCCAAGTGTTTGAAAAAAATTTCGGTGCACCAAGTGCACGGTAAACCAATTTTGAAATATACATCCATGATAAATTTTTATAATATAATTAATAATTTAAATATTTTATATTATATATATAATAGAGATCTTAAAATTTAAATTTTTAATATATTTTATGGTGTATGAAATATTATTGTACACCTCTTATGGTGTATGAAATATTATTGTACACCGGGTGCAAGAAAAATTTTCCACATTAAAGGAGGGTTTGGGAGGACCTTGGTATGACACGTGTCCCCCCAACCCTCATTTACTCTCTCTCCCTCTATACATATGTACATATATATACACACATATATGTACATATATATAGTTTTAAAATTTTATAATATTAAAATTTTAAATTCTAAATCTTTTTACTTCAAAATTTAAAAATTTTAAATCTCTCAAATTTTGATACCTTCAAATTTTAAAATTTTAAATTTAAAAATATATATATACACACACACATATATGTACATATATATAGTTTTTAAAATTTTATAATATTAAAATTTTAAATTCTAAATTTTATAATTTACTTCAAATTTTACTACCTTCAAATTTAAAAATTTTTAATTTTAAATTTAACGTTGTAAATTTTATGTTCAAAACTTCAAAATTTAAATTTTAAATTTTATGTTTCTCCGAAGCCCACGCCACCCCCCGGTTTCCGAGGCGCCCCCTCCCCCTACCCGGTTTCCGAGACGCCCCTCGACTCTCTCTTTTTCTCCTCCCATGTCTCTTTTGCTCTCTCTTTCTCTCTCTTCCTTTCTCTCTCTCTCCAAGATCCCAACCCCACAAACAAATCTCGTAAAACCCGGGATCACAAATCCCACGTCCATATCTCCGAGATTCTTTCGAGATTTATTGTAATCTTCACTAGATTTGAGCTTTGAGAGCTCTATAAATAAAACAAAAAAAGGGATCCGTGGACAACACGAACACTGTAATGGAGAAGTAAAAAAAAGGTGAAGAAGAAGAGGATAAACATATATAAATTCAAAAAAAAAGTTTATATATATATATATATATATATATATATTTATATAATATATAATATATAATGAAAGAAGGGAGTCATTGCCGCCGCCACGCCCGGCTGCCGACGCCCCCGATGTAGTACACTGAATTAACTCCATACCTAGGGATGTAAAGCGGGGCCCCCCCGGCTCGGCACGACTACAGGCCGTGTCTAGACACGACACAAATACTATAAAATTCGTGCTAACCCGGCCCGATAACTTGGCCGTGCTGGGCCAAACCTAAAAGGGCCCGATGGCCCGGCACGGCACGATTGCGAGGAGGCCTTGGGAGTTGGGAAGCCGTCCCCAAACCTTACTCACAAGTAGGGGTGTCAACGAGCCGAACACGAGCGAGCTGGGGTCGGCTCGTGTTCGGCCGAACACGAGCTGACTCGTTTAAATATCGAGCCAAAAAATTCGGCTCGTGTTCGGCTCGTTTATTAACGAGCCGAATACGAGCTGGCTCAGGAATAATAAGTTAAAATGATTAGAAATGATATATATATAGAAAATAAATTTATGAGATCTTATTCATTAGATTTTGATCTAATAGTTGAAACTTTACATATAGATTGATTTTTTATAATTGAGTTAGGCTTTAATTTAGGTTGAGCTAAAAATTAAATAATAAAAAATTATATTTATATATAATTATTTATTTATATATATAAATTAATATAAATATTAAATATATATATTCGAGCTGTTATCGAGCTGACCCCAGCTCGTGTTCGGCTCGTTTATTAAACGAGCTGAAAAATTCAGCTCGTGTTCGGCTCGTTTACTAAACGAGCGAGTCGATCTCGAGCTCATTTCGAGCCGAACACGAGTTGGCTCGCGAACAACGAGCTGGCTCGCGAACAGCGAGCTGGATTACCACCCCTACTCACAAGGCCCAACCTTGGGAGTTGGAGACTCCCGTTGGACGTTGGGAGTCCCAACTCCCAAGGTTCAGCCTTGTGAAGCCTTGGGAAGCAGCGCATGTATACATATATATATACAAATAAAAAGTGGTCAGGTAAGCTAGTTAATTGGACAAATATTTAGGGATATACATCTAAATAACAGTCCATGCATGCATGAGCAATAAAGATAAATAAAACTTGATCGTAAAACTAAAGCTAAGTGCAATTTAAGGGGCGTTTGAATTCACGAATTTCTAGATTCAACGTAACTAGTGGTGTTAGATTTTTTCTAAAGTGTAGTTATTTTTTCGTTGTTTGTTTTGATATAACTCATACATTATGAAAATTAATTAAATATAAATATTTTTTTATTTATTTTGGTGTAACTTGATAATGGTATAACTAGTTTTTTGAGTTTTATTATTTATTTTAATGTAAGTAAATAGATCACATTACCTCCTAAATATAGTAGTAAATTTATCCCCAACAAAATCTAACATATTAAATAATTAAATTCTATATTATCATTTAAAGATAATCCTAATTCATTGTAAAGGAGGTAATTCTAACCCATTATAAAGGAAGTAGAGTTCATATTTTAATATTTAATAAAATTTTTAGAGAAGGTTGAGTGTGGTGAAACTTGAGTTCGGTACTCTAGATTGAGAAGTCAAGAGTTTGTAAAGTGGAGGTCTATTTTAACTTGAGTTACATTATTTTTTTTAATTTACACCAAAACAAACTACGAAAGTAATGAAACTTGAGTTCCATTCCTCCACTTACTCCAAACCAAACGGCCCCTTAGAGCCTGTTTGTTTGGGTGAAAGTGGAGAGGGATGAAGTTGTTTTCGACCGTAAACGATCACTTCCGCTGTTTGTTTCGCCGTAAAAAAGATACGATCGAAACTCGAGTTATCTGAAACAGCGTAATTGACTTCGGCCCACCCCGGACCGAAGTCAATTACGGTGAAGAGAGGTAAAGAAGAAATAATAAAATAATACAATAAGTAATGCTAGTTATATTTAGATATATTTAATTAGGGCACTAATTATTCTTTTATTTAGTTTGCATATTTAAAAATATGATAAAATTTGATTATATAAGTTTTATTATTTTCTTAATTTAGTTTGTACATCTAAAAATGATGAAAATTAATTAGTTAAGTATTTATATTTTTTTTACTTTATGATTATAATTTATGTATAAAAAATAATTTAATTATTTTAGATTAAATTTTTTAATTATATAGGAATATAAATATATTATTATTTTTATTTATTATATTATAATTTATTATATTATAATTTATTATATTATAATTTATTATTTATTAAGTTATTTTTTATTTATACATAAATTATAGTTTTACATTATTCACTTTCTGCCAAACAAACAGCAAAACTGAAGTTTTACATTATTCACTTTCTACCAAACAAACAGTAAAACTGAAGGAACTTCACTTCCATAGCTATGAAACAAACAGCAAGGGAGAAATAATTTTTACCGAACTACACTTCAACCTAAAGTACAATTCAACCTAAAGTCCAGTTTCGGTAAAACAAACAGGCCCTTAGCAAAGTGCAACTTTCATACAGTTAAGTATGATTACACAAACGAACAGGACAATTATTTAGCAAGAAATATTTATTTTAATTTAATGGTGTAGCTCTAAGAGATAGCTCCTACTTACCTGCCGTGGCCGGGGTAGAAGGAGGTAGGTCAACAACAATAGGCATCTAGCAAGAAAACATCCAAAATGAACCTAATTAAGTCATCATAAATATTTTAACCTAAGGACGGGTTTGGTTCAAATTATCTTGGCAGGATTACTGTGTTTCGTTTGTCAAGTAGGTAATCTGATCGGTAATGTAGTATTACAAATAATGCAAGATTACTCCGAAAATATTACTGAGCGGGGGAGGGGTATCTCATATTACTTATGGCCGGTAATCTTACATGATTAATTTTACCTCTCCAACCCTCCGAACCCTTTCAATACGACATTTTTATCTCTCTATGTTACGTCAAATTATAATTTTACCGCTCCAACTCTCCAAACTTTTTCAATACGTTATTTTTATTTCTCTCTCTTTCTCTCCCTCTCTTTCTTTATTTCTATTCGCACGAACACTTATAAATGAGTTTGTAAATTAAAATTTATTTATTGTTCAATGATCGTATGATTATGTAATATGGTATTATTTTTCTTTTTTATTTTTCTATAGGTTGAAATTAATTTTTTGTTTTATATATTTTTTTATTTGTGTTCTTTCTATTTATATTATTTATTAATAGAATTAATTCAAGTGTAAATAATATTAAGTTATAGTTTAGTTTTAAAAAAAAAATTAAATATGAATACAAAGGCAATTTCGAAATAAACTATGCTTTATTGTAATGATTACTAAATTTTATAAACTAAACCAAACATAATAATTCAATATATGCTGCAATCCAGCATTACGTTACTGTATTAAACCAAATGCGGTGATGCAGTATCAGTAGTAATCTGATTAAGAAATCTCAGATATCAGTTTATATCGAAATAATCTGTAATGCTACATAACTCAAACCAAACACACCTTAAGTTAAAAAAAAGGGACAATTGCCTATATAGCCCTGAAAAATTCCCGACTTTCTAATTTACCGCTCTTAGAAGGCTAATATTAAAAATACCTTTTTTACGTTCCAAGTTATTTCAAATATAACCCTATAATTAAATTCTAGGCTAAATTACACAAAACCCCCCTGTCAATACCCGATTTTTCACTTTTCCCCCTGTCATTCAAAAACCTGCACTTTGGCCCCTCGAAAAACGAAAAATGTTCACAGGGGGTACTGTGTGATAAAATGACCAAATTACCCTCTTCTTCTTCGTCTTCTCCCCCAACCTACTGATCCCGCACCTTCGCCGGCGCCTTTCTCGACCCCAGCTGCAGCACCATTTTCTCACCTGCTCCCCTGCTCCTCCAGCATGCTCGCGGCCCCTTTATTTCGGCGACTCTAGGGAGGAGATCGTGGTGGGTATGGACGGAGAGGTGGGTGAGGACTAGGGTGAGGGTGAGGCGGCAGAGGAGGCCAAGGACGTGCATCTGGGCACGGATAGCGCGAAGGCGAGGGCGAGAGCGAGGCGGCGGAGTCGGGCGAGGCGGCGCGGCCGAGGATGTCGGTGAGGAAGGAGGAGGAAGATGAGGGTTTTCAGGAGTATTTTGTATATAAAAAATATGATATAAATGAAATCCTAACGGAACGCTGACGGCGGGGGCCGAAGTGAACATTTTTTATTTTTTGAGAGGGCAAAGTGTAGATTTTTGAATGACAGGGGGGAAAGTGAAAAAGCAGGTATTGACACGGATGTTTTCTGTAATTTAGCCTAAATTCTATTAGTGAACTATTAGCAATAGTCATTATCTCTGTGAAATTATTATTTTACCCTTTTCAATATACCTTCTACTATCACCAACTTTTTTTATTTGCCCTTAAGTTAAGGGTAAAAGAGTTATTTTGATTTTTTTTAACTCTGGTAGACATTTAACTCACGTTTAACCCGAGATAACTAAACGGTTGGTAACTGTGGGGGTATTTTTGAATAACGGAGGAACATATGAGGGATATATTAGAAACAAAAAAAAAGTAAGGGTAAATTAAATATTTTTGAAGTTTTGAGGAGTATATAGGTAATTATTAAAAAAAAAAAAAAAAAAAAAAAGTTAGGGTCGCCTGTGGTTCCTGTGGTCGATCGTGGCCCACTAACTATATATTGACTGTTCATCAATTCGAAACGTTATCATCTTTGCCTACCTCTTTAGTCGACCGTGAAGTACCTTCGGGGTATCACCATCTATGTTGTACACCTCGTTAAAATGGATGAGAACAATGCGTCAAGCTAATTTTTATTTTATAAATTAACTTTTGCCTAATCTAGGATTTGCCCTTAATTTTGGACAAAACGCTACATGTGCCATCAATGTCTTCAGGGTCTTTTACCGATCATTTAATTTGGTTGGACCATCACATCCCAATGTCTTCCATTATGGTTGGATTTATTAGGACTTTCATAAATGTGGCTAAATTAATTATATTCAAATTTAAATTTATTATAAATAAAAGTCAATCCTAACAGATATAGTACTGCTTGATATGGTATATTTTATTCTTTTCCATCTATTTAAGTTTAAATAGAATCCTAGTCAGATTTTGATGAAAAGTCGATCTGGACTCTATATAAATAGGGGTATTGGTCCTGCCACCTTCTCATGAGCATTCTGGTGAGAATTACCATCGGTTCCACACCATAAAAGAGACCTCCTGAGATAGGAGGTGAAACCAAATTATCCGAGTTTACCCGAGTTCGGTTGATGGTGTTCATATCGGTACCGGACTTCTCGCTTCCGCAATTGATCAGAAATTTCTTCTCTATGACGCTCTGTGAGTTGTTTTTATTTCGTCTATATATGATCCTAATTCTTGGTATGTATTTATTTTGTTGTTGTTACATACCTATAAAGATTCATCAGGGTTAACTAGGAGTTGAATCACGTATGCTAATATCTTAACTCCCTGTAGCATGGAGAGCACACGCGAGAGTTAGTGACTGGTCAGATGCCCATGATCACTTGCTCCCACAAATATAAACGCTCAACGTAATAAACAATTAATAATGTTTACTGGTGGTAACTACAATTATAAAGGTAAAACAAATCACTATTCTTAAGTAATAGATTATTGTTATTATGAACAAGGCATATATACTTTTTCTTTCAATAACATAACATGCCTAATTGTACTTCAGCCCGTAGACTCTGGAAACTCAGATGACTTAAAGGTGGAGCTCTAGGGAAAAGAGAGCTAGCGACAATCGTCACAGCGTGATGGGTTATTTAGTTAGAGTGGAACAGAAGAATTTTTGAGAAAACGAATCACTCATCGGGTCTCTTGTTGGCGGAGATACACTCTCTAAGGAATATTTAGAACTTTTACTGCGTTAATTAGTTTCTTTTTTCCTCGAGGCCTGGTTGTCTAAGTTTGTAGCCCAGTTCATCCTCTAAATGAATGAAGCTGTAGCATGCTACCTCGATCTAAAAAAAAAGAAGAAAAAACATAACATACCTATTAAACATAAAAAATCATATGCATTTGAAATATGATAAAGAGATTTGCACTCAACATTAGGCACATGGAAGATATTTTAAAAGATAATATACATATATACATACTATCACAAGCATGTGAACAAACAGGTTTTGAACACTAAAGACTTATTTGGTTCACCTATTTTAGACTATGGAATAGGAATGAGATTTATTGATTCTAATAATTATTGCTTGTTTTACAGGAATCGAATTTCGATTCCCATTACACTCTGAAATGAGAATGATCCAATGCATTTATGGCTTAATCCGGTTTTGAATCCCGGATTGACCCATTTCTAGTAAACTACTCAAAACCCTCTCTTACAAACACTTTCCCCTCCTCTCCCTTTATCACTCTCTTATCTCTTAAAAAAAATCTCTCTTAAAATTCTAAATGTTCATTTCGATTCCATCATAATAATGAACTAAATATTTTAGATAATTCGTCATTCTGTTTTCCATTCTAATGCAATCCAATACCATTTTCGATTTTCATTTCACTCATGAGCCAAACATGTCCTAAAATTAATCTACTTGTAGATAAGGATAAAGAATCAATTAGAAAGATGTTAAATTTTTCTGTTATAAAATATATATAGAGGGTTTGACCTATCTGATCCCATCAATCAAATCAATAATTAAATCCGGGGGAATAAATTGCCTCTTTAATTACATGCATGCTTACCTAACCAATTGTACTAGATAGTAGTAAGTTAAAGTATATATTTATCAACGATAATAAAAGTCCCAAAATTGTCATTTTAGCATTAGTAACTTAAAGACTATTTTCTTTGAATGTCAATGCTAGTAACTTTGTATAAAAATCTTTTAATATTAATTTCTTACTGCATGCCCAAAACAAGATTTTACAATGTAAACCCATTTTTCATGAACAAATTCCTAACTAACATTCCGCGAAATTCCTCACATTTGGAAAACAACACGAAAACCCATTTACCATGAAACATATAGCACTTAAAATGTCAATATCAACAAGAGAAACGAAATTCATCAAACGTATCTAATGACCTTTTGAAGCACTTTTTCTCCAAATAAATTGAGTAATTCGATAGCTTCACCATGAATTTTGTTTATTTGCGGATGGGAAAAGAAGCTAAGTCCAATTTCTCCCATTTGCTTGATATTAGCACTTCAGGTTGGTGGATGTGGTTAAAGAGGCCTATCTACAGTACCTGATCTTTCTTTTTGTAGCAAACAAATTAAATTTTGGACATAAGATTCTTTACACATCTCTTAGACTAACAAAGTTTACAAGCAATTTGCCATGCCAGTCGGCAGGGTCTGGCATGGTCATCATGTACCGTGTCGATAAACCTATGTTGCATATGCCGACCGTGCCGACATATAAAATGGGATGTGTGCCGAAGCATGTCAGCGTGGTGTGCTGTGTTGCTAGCACTTCGGCAAGCCTCGTCCCAATAGCACAATAATCCTTGATTCAGCAGCGCTACACATATAACCAACCTTTCAGGTCATGAGGCCTTCCCGCCAAATCTTCTCATGTATTATTTTCTGTTCTATGTTGAGGTCCTAGCAAAATTCTATTTAATTATATAGTACAAAAACAAACACAAAAAACCCCAACCTCAAATTCAAGATGGTAGCATGGAAACCAACTTGAATTTGACATTAAGTCATGGAAATGACTAGGTGGATGACCTTTGGTGAAAATGTCTACTAACTGATCAGAGGATGAAAACTTATGAAGTTGAAGTATACTGTCTTGAGTGTGCTGACAAATAAAGTGACATCCAATTTCGATGTGTTTGGTACATTCATAAAAAACATCATTATGTGCAATTTGTATAGCACTGCTATTATCACAGTAGAGTGTAGTGGCACCGTTATGTTTAACTCCCATGTCTTCTAGTGACCTCCAAAGCCATAATAGTTCACCAGTAGTATCTGCCATAGCTCGATATTCTGCTTTAGTGCTAGAACGAGAGTGTTGTGCTCTATTTTTCCTTGATCGTTGACCGGATCCAAACCTTCTCGATATGCGTGCGAAAAGGTAACACATCTTTCTGAAATGACCCTCGAAATGTGCGCCCTAGACTATATCAAACGATTCGGCTGACGAGGGATCAGATCAGCCGAGTTCAGATAACCACACAAAATATTTGGGTCGGCTGATGAGCCGAGTGAGTATACACACAAGGCGATTTGTGTCGGCTGATGAGCCGAAAGGAAATTCTATATATATATATATGTGGAAATGGACTGTTTACAAGAAAATAAATCAATTCTAATCTACTTCTAAAAAAGACAGTAAATGCTGAAAAAGAAGATTACAAGTAGTCTACTCCTAGAAAGTAAGAGAAATAAAGCAGGAATTGAATGGTCTTCTTATTTTTCAAGAAAAAAAAAGACCTTCTCCTCAGGCGTTTTCTGTTTATTTATAACATCCGCCTAAGGTCTTTAGTTATTTCTATGATCAGCCACTTCCTCTTTTCTTGGACCACTCCTGTCCGTCCTTAACCGCAAGCAGTTTCAACAACCGCCTTTTGGTCTCTGGTGCGTGTTTCCAACACCTGGTTTATCTTTCTCTTGTAATTGCTCTATGCACCGGTCTCATATGGTAACACGATTTTCGAGGCGTCAATAATTGCCCCATTGGCAGCTTCCGAATGTTTGTTCAGTAGGTGACGTATAGACTCAAAATCAGGATTTGGGATTAACAAAAAAAAGGACTGCACCCTTTCATTCTCAGCCGTCTTTTCATCTTCTGACGGCTGTAATTCTCTCGATATTTTCTTTGTCTTATTTGCGGAATCAATTAGGTCATTTAATAGCGCCGTCCTTTCACCATCATGAGTTTAAACTTTCGAAAAGATCTCCTGACGGCTCACATCTCTTCTTTCTTCCTCTTCCGCGGTGACCCAACTTCTTTTCTTCTTTCTACCAAGGGCTTCTTCATCCACCTTCTCTTCATCCAAGTAAATTTCCATTGTTATTCCCTTCTTTCTTACTCCAAATGGCTCCCGTTCCGCCGCTTCCTTCATCTCCATCTATCGATTATAATCTTCTTCGAATATTCGTCAAAAATGACCTCTCTCGATTTGTTCTTGGCCCTTCATTTTTGGAAGACCCAACCCTTGAAGATTTCCCTTTCTCGATTGAGGGCCTCCCATTCTTGGCGAAAACTATCGATTTGTCTTCCTGGACCACTTCTACATCCGTTGGAAGAAGTCTCCGAACTTGGCCAAGCATCTCTGATGCTTACATTGCCTGGTTAGATCGAGTCCAATCATCTTATTCTGATACATGGCGTGAAGTTGGAATATATGAAGCTATCCAGCTTTCCAGAACTCCACCCATCGCCAATCATTTGCTTTTGGCATCGGCTCTGTGTTTTTGGTCTACTACCTCCAACACTTTTTTCTTCAGAGGAGGACCTTTCATTCCTACTCTTCTCGACGTGGCGGCGATAGTCGGCCTTCGTCCTCATGGCGTTACTCTTTCGATGGCTTATTGTCCCGACGGCGTTGATAACTTTGAGGCCCATCTTGATCCTAAAGTGGACCTGGCGTATACTAAATTTATCCGCCGTTTCGCGGGTCAAGCTCCTGATCCTGTCACCCACAAGAAACACACAACTTTTCTTCTTATTGGCTTTGCCATAACCTCTTTTGCACCCGTTCTCAAAAAATCAACCGTGATTTTCTCCCAATTGCCGTTGCTTTAGCCAACGGTAAAAAATTAGCACTCGGTACTTATTTTCTTGCTTTTGTATACCGAGAGATCTTTGAATCGATTAAACCCCTCCCGTCCGATGAAGGAGTTGTCATTAGCTCAGGATGCGGAGTTTTTTGGTTTTTACAAATGCGCCTTCAAACCTATTTTCCTTATTTCTGCCGAACTCCCTTGGATTTGCATTCAGCTCCTTCTTTCGACACATATGGTTTAGCACTTGGCTTTACTTCAGGCCAGCCGATTGATCTCTCTGCATATTTTTCAGTCTTTTATGAAAAAGAGAAAAGTATCTCTATCCACTGGTCCGTCTTTGGAGAACGTATTACTTGACCATCCTGGCTCCTTACTCGGTTCGAGTCTATCCAAGATCAACTGGCTTCTTCTCGTGCTAGCAAATACTCCGAAGTCTGGTATTCTTTTCTGGCTCCCAGAGATTTACATATCGGCTTGAAGATCAGATCTAAACTGACGCCTAGCACCGAGGTGTATTCCCCTCACTTTGTTGCTAGGCAATTTGGCTTCGTTCAAGCCCTCCCTGTTCCAGCAAAAAATTTTACCCACAATACTGCTCGCGGACGTCGTCCGACAAAGAGCGCCGCTGAAGTTGACAGAATCTCGGCCCTGGGTGACCGGCTTCGTCGATATTTTAAGCTGGTTAGCTTTCGGCCGAATCATTCGGGAGTTACAGATTTTCGCTACGGAAGAGTTTGGACAGATTTTTGTGAAAAAATTTTCTTTCCCATGATGCAGCCCATTCTTCGGTGACTTATTCATACTGAAGGTGTGTTGTCTTATATTTGTTATTGATCCTCGTTCCTCCTTGTGTTTAATTGGCTTATTCTTCAATTGTAATTCTTTTATGTAGGCAAAACATCTTCACCTGATAAAAAACGGGAACCTTCAGGAAGCAATTCGGACGAAAGACCTGAAGCCTCGCCTCGTCCTTCTATGGTGTGTTTCGACTTACCATCATATATTTCTTCCTGTTGAAATAATTTTTTTCGGCTAATTATTAATCTTTCCTATCAGCCGATTCCAACTTCTACCTCATTGGCCCAACATTCTGAGAAGAGGCCGATTAGTTCTGACCAACCGACCGATCCGCCCAGCGTAAGCGGCGTAAGACTGTAGCAATTAGGACTCGTACTCCTATGTCTACTGATGATACATTCTCGACCGGACTCCCGCCGATTGATGATGCAGACGAAGGTGTGGAGTCCACTTCTAAATCATCAGACGATCCAACTCGGACCGAGGTAATTCCTCAACCTATACTGATAGATTCTTCGTCTTCTCATTCTTCAGTTGGGTCACCCCCATTATCTCCTTCGATTGAGCAGCCGCCCTCCAAAGGCAAATTGTTCATCCGTCTTACTTCCTCATTGGAGAAAGGGAGTTCTGATGCTGAAAGGCAGGCTAGACGAGAGGCTCGTCTTGATAAAAAACGAGAAGAAGAGAGAAAACAAGCAGGTAAAGAGGAGGAAGGGAAGAAAAAAGATAGAAAGAAAATTGAAGAAGGAGAAAGTAAAAGGAGAGAGGAAGAAACAAAACAGAAAAGAGAAAGAAAGAGAAGACAAAGTGAAGGAATAAGAGAAAAAGAAAAAGAAGAAGAAGATAAGAAAAAAAAAGAAGAAGAAGATAAGAAAAAAAGAGAAGAAGAAGAAGGACAAACAAAAAAATTTTCTCCATCTCGATCGTCAGCCGAAGCTACGACTTCGACTCCTCCCCAGACGCAAGATGCGTTAGCTCTCTTCCTACAAGAGCTAATAACTTCAAGCCCTAAATCTCATGAAGAAGAAGACTCCTTTACCCCTTCAGCTGATACCCGAGAAAGGTTTGCCGATTGTTTAAAGTTATATAGTAGTGGTCTTCCTTTTTTAGCACAGAATACAGAACAATTGGATCGGCTCGGAGCGCTCCTTTTGGATTTGCTCGATCAAACCGATCTACCTTCCTCGGAACGATGTTTTGCTGAAGCTTTATCCACTCATCTTTCGGTTCTCCTGGTTCGGCAACAGACACTCTTTTTCGAACAAAGTGTTCTAGATACTCACTTTTCTCAAGTCGGTCTTCTAAAAATAAAGGCTGCTGACGTGGCTGCCCCATTGACCGACTTTAGTAAACAAGATCAAGCCTTACAAGATCAAGAATTGGCTCTTCAACAACGTATTGCTTCTCTAAAAGAAGAACTTGTTGAAGCCGAGAAAGCATTGGCTCGGGCGCATGACGACCGAACTTCTCTTCACTCGCAATACCAGTCTAAACAAGATGAAGGAGTGTCCATCCGCGAGCATCTCTCTCAACTCTATAAACTCCATCCCTTGATGAAGCGAAAAAGACATGCCGCCGATCTTGCTCAGTCTAACTTGGTGGCCGAGTGGGAACAATTTAAGACTTTTTTTTCGTAATCTAGTCTTCTGATATCTGGCTGTAATATATATACTTTTTGAAAATACTTGTAGTTTTTGATTTTATTTATCCTTCTAATCATCCATTATTATCCCACATGGATGGATAATATTTCTTTAAGTATTTTTCGTTAATCGGCTTTTCATTTACTGCTCCTTCTAATGTTTTCAGAAAATATGCATTGCCCCTCGCTACTTCATGTATTTGAAATGGCCCTTCTCAATTTGGGGACCATTTTTCATATACTCGATTTTTTGCCTTAACTTTTTTGCCTTAACTTTTTTGTTATAAGCTTGTCTTACTCAGCTCTGATGAGCTTGCATGTGATCAAATGCTATCAACCGAGTTTCATCTACTTCGTCTAATTTTTCATGCATTAAGACCTTATATTCTTCGGCTAATATTTCTTTCTGCCTTTCAACCCTTAAAGAAGAAACTATTATCTCTGCTGGTATTACGGCCTCGTGGCCGTAAACCAATTTGAACGGAGTAACTCCCGTAGCGGTCTTTACAGAGGTTCGACACGCCCATAAAACTTCAGAAATTTTTTCATTCCATTTCTTTGGATGTTCTCCTATATGCCGTCTCATTAAATTTATAATAACTTTGTTTATTGCCTCCGCTTGTCCATTAGCCTGAGCATAATAAGGAGAGGAATGAAGCAATTTTATTTTCCTCGACTCTATGAATCGTGAAAATTGCCCCCCAGTGAACATAGTCCCTTGATCGGTTGTGATAGTTTCGGAAATTCCAAAATGATGAATTATAGAATTTTCTACAAAATCAATGATATCTTTCTGAGTGGCTAATCTAGTTGGTTTCGCTTCTACCCATTTGGTAAAATAGTCCACAGCCACTATTAAGAACTTGTGCCCAGCCGAAGAGTTCGGCTGAATTTCTCCAATTAAGTCCATGGCCCATCCTCGAAAAGGCCAAGGTTTAATGATCGCATGCATTTCAGAAGCAGGAACCCTTTGTATGGAGTTATGAAACTGACACTCTTGACATCCTCTGGCATATTTTATACAATCTTCATGCATAGTTGACCAATAATATCCTAAGCGTCGGATTGTCCATCTCAGTCTTTTTTCGGCTAAATGTGCTCCGCATAGACCTTCATGAGTTTCGCCCATGACTAGCAAGGCTTCCTCGGATCCTAAACATTTCAATAGCACTTCATCGGCTGTCCTCTTATAGAGTTGTTCATTTAACAAACAATAGCCGAGTGCCCTCTACCGTAACTGGTAACCAACTTGCACATTAGGATTATTAAGGAACTCTACTAAGGGTTTCCTCCAATCCTCCTGTACTTCAAGTGGCGCGATCATTGGCTCTCTTACGAAAACCGATGGTAACAATCTTTTTTCTATTTTGACTTGATCCCTTTTCGGCTCCTTATATCCTGAGGCCGATTGGGCTAGGTCGTTTGCTCTTTTATTCTCTTCTCTTGCTACATATTCGAACTCTACTTTCCCAAAACGACTTAGGAGTTCGATTGTATGATTCAAATAATTTTGCAAGCTTCGATTCTCACATCGGTATTCTCCATTCACCTGTTTTATCACTAACTGCGAATCGCCGATGGCTTTCACGGATCGAGCCCCTAACTCTTGTAAGATTTTAAGGCCAATTATCAATGCCTCATATTCGGCTTGATTGTTAGAACAGTCGAAATCCAACTCGAAAGCGAATTGATGACTGTACCCTTCTGGTGATTGTATAACTACGCCGGCTCCTGCCGATTCGGCTGTTTTTGATCCATCAAAATGACATATCCATGTTTGACAGCCGATAAAACTTTGTGTTATTTCTTCGATTTCGACACATGGGTGATCGGCCAGGAAATCTGCTATTGCTTGTCCCTTTACAGCTTTTGCCGATACATAGCTAAGAGAGAATTCAGACAATGCTAACATCCATCACCCAATTCTTCCTCTCAGAACCGGTTTTGATAGCATGTACTTTATCAAATCGGTTTTACAAATCACTGACACTTCCACCGGTAAAATATAATATCTTAATTTGGTGCAAGCATAATATAAAGCTAGACATAATTTTTCTATTGCCGAATAACGTCGTTCGACGTTTAACAAACGTCGGCTAAGATAATAAACAGCTCGTTCTTCTTTGTCCGAATTTTCTTGAGCTAACAAACATTCTAAATTCTCGTCTGCAGCCGAGATATACAACTTTATTGGTTGACTCGGTTGAGGTGGCACGAGAACTGGAGGGTTAGCAAAATATTTCTTGATGTTTTCAAACGCTTCTTGTTGCTCTCTGGACCTAATAAACTCTTCTTGATTTTTGAGCCGAAGCAGCGGAGTGAACACTCCTACTCTACCGGCTAAGTTTGATATGAAGCGTCGAAGATAATTTACCTTACCTAAAAGGCTTTGTAATTCTTTCTTATTTTTTGGTGGCGGCAATTCCATGATTGTCTTTGCCTTATTTTTGTCCACCTCGATTCCTTTCTGGTGTACAAGAAATCCAAGGAAATTCCCTGCCGAAACTCCGAAAGCATATTTCATCGGATTTATTTTTAGATTATACTTCCTCATGCGCTTGAATGCAAGTTCCAAGTCGGCCCAATGGTCTTGGTGATTTAGATTTTACAACAATATCGTCAATATACACTTCTAGAATTTTACCTATCAAATCATGAAAGATAAAGTTCATTGCCCTATGATAAGTGGCCCCGGCGTTTTTTAAGCCGAATGGCATCACTATCCATTCAAAAGTTTCAATGGACCCTGGACATCTAAAGGCTGTTTTTGATATATCGTCTTCGGCGATAAAAATCTGATTATAGCCCGCGTGGCCATCCATGAAAGATAAAATTTCATGTCCGGCTGCCGCATCTACTAACATATCGGCTATGGGCATTGGATATTCATCTTTGGGCGTCGCTAAATTTAAATTCCTAAAATCAATGCAAACCCTAAGTTTGCCATTCTTTTTCTTCACAGGTACGATATTAGACACCTAATCAATGTAACGGGCCGCTTTAATAAATCCGGCCTTTAAAAGATTTTCAATTTCATTCTTAATTTGCAGTATAATACTCGGCTCAAACCTACGAGCCGGCTGTTTATAAGGCTTATAACATTTTTTAATAGGCAATCTATGCTCTACAATCTCTCGGCTCAGCCCTGGCATTTCTTCATAGTTCTAGGCGAAGCAATCTTTGTATTCAATCAACAATTTAGTTAGCTCCTCCTGATGTCGAGCCGATAATCTTGCACTGATAAAGGTCGGACGTCTATTCAATTTCGTTCCTAAATTCACTTCCCGTAGTGGATCCTGGGTAACTATCTCCTTCTCGCCGCTCTTGATAGGAGACTCTTCCATGGGATCTATTTCGGTTACAAATATTTGACTAGATTCAGCCATATTTTTAAGTGTACTGACTTTTGAACCGAATAACTTGTTTAGGTCTTCTTCATTGGCTATTCTAGCCGAGTCAAAATTCTCTATATTTTCATCAGCTGCCCCAGTCGATGGACTGCTGGATTTCGGATCGGCCGATATGGCCGATTTGATAGAGTAGCCGACCTCCGTAGTCGGCTCGTTTTGTTGAGGCTTTTTCACAGCATCCGTTCCATATCTTTGACATTCCATTTTAGCCAATTTGGTGTCTCTTCGGCAGCCACCATTACCGTTGCTTCTTGTAACAGTACCAGTCGTACTCCTTCTTCTGTCACCTGGACAAATAAAATCTGGTCTGGATCAGTATCGGCCCAATCCACATGGCCGATATCCTCGACATTAACGTCTACCATTTGGGGCCGTCCCTCGGCCCTGATTTCTTCTATGCGATCTCCTATCCATTGAAACAATTTGTCGTGCAAAGTAGACGGCACACATTCACTTGCGTGAATCCAATCACGTCCGAGTAGCAAATTGTAGTGGCTATCAGCATCCACTACAAAGAAAGCCGTTCGTAGGGTTTTGGATCCTACGGTGAGCTCCGTGGTGAGTACCCCTCTTGGATGTTGACCGCTTCCTGTGAAATCGGTCATCGTCGTGTCGGTAGACTTAAGATCGTCTTCACTTTTACCTAACTTTTTGAAGAAAGACGTAGGCATTATATTGACCATTGCGCCTCCATCAATCATGACTCGGCCTACTAGCCGACCCTCGATCCAAGCCTTGATGAACAAAGGCCTGACAAATCTTATTTGCACGGCCGACGAATTTTCAAACATTACCGCATCGGCCCTTTTTACTTCTTCGAGTTGGAGTTGAGCCACTGTTAACTCTTCTCCGTCATGGACTAATTCTTTTATCTTAGTAGACTCTGCCCTGAACGAGTATGGCAGAGCATAAGCCATATTCACTTCAGCCGAATTTTCTTCGGCCGACTTCTCTAGAACTTTTTGCTTTTTCTCCTCCGATTCTTTCGTGGTCTCGGCCGATGATTCACTTTCTGGTCGAGATTCTCTCTCCGTAGAAGGCCATCTCTCCCGCTTAATGATTGTTTCCAATGAGGCAATTTTGTCCTCCAGGGTCTTTCTACTAGTCCTCTTGATCGGCTCACTAGGTGCCGACCGTTCGACTTTAGACTTTAACCAAGACAGGGATGTAGTACCTTCCGCTCCTTTGTCGTTCGATCGGGACGCAGAACTCCCAGCTTCGTAATTATTTCTCATGGGCTGAAATGAAGGCTGTGACTCGAGCCGATGCCACACGTTCGGCCTCACCTCTTTTGTCGCGTCCCAATTTTGTTTGGCTTCAGCCTGCATCCTTTGTTGTCGACGTTTCTGAGTTTTTGTCAGCAACGGCCCATGTCATTTGGCCGGTGCTCTTGCCACGTGCCATTGGTCAATTGGCACGTTTGCGGATACTTTCACAGTCCTCAGATGTTCTCTAAGGATTTCCTTCTCTCCCAGGGTCTCGGCCATGGCTGTATGCCGAGCTCGTTTATCAATCTACGTCCGAAAAATTTTATATCACCCTTGGTCATTCCCTCGAATTCAGGTTCTGATCTCGGCCTGGGCGGGTAGCGCCAGTGTGGCCGAAATCCCGGATACTTCTGTTGTGAGCCGAATGGTCTTTCTTGAAAAGTCTTTCGGCTCGCCCCTTCTTCATTTCTATTTTGATAATAATCTGTAAGGATTTTCTTAATTAGAAGGTCCTTTTTTTTTTTTTTCTGGTTCTGGTTCTTCTTCAGAACCATTTGAGTCTTCTCCCGAGCAATCGTCTGGGACCATCTCCGGCTCTGGCAACTCTTTCCATTCTTCGAAAAAAGCCATAAATTTTCTCCATTCTCCATAGATTTTTCTCTCCTGGATAATCACTTTTCAGTCTTTATGCGTCATTTCGGCCTTGCATCGAACACAAAGCCGAAATTTCCTTCGGGTGATAGCGATTTCTTCATTCACCTTCTCCTCGGCTGATGACTTTCCTTTCATGTCCACCATGTTTATCTGTGGAGGAAAATGATTTTTATCAATTTCTATTTTTTAAGTTTCTTGATCGGCAAATACCAGCCGACCCTCATTTATCTCTTTTTAAATTTGCCTTTTAAAGGTTGTACATTCATTTGTTCTATGGCTCCAGGAATGGTGTCATTTGCAATACTTTCTTCTCTTTAATTCTTCTCCAGAAGGTATCGTTTGCCCTTCTTGGAGCTCAATTCTACCATCTTTCAATAACCGATCAAAAATTAGATCAGTCTTAGCTACGTCAAATGAATATGTATATGATGATATGCGGGCTTTAGCCTCATTAGTTCTAGCCGGCTTTAACAAAGCACATTTATATGGTTGATAGTTTTTCACCATCTCTGCTGCATAAATTTCGGCCTCATCAGCCGATGAACCTTCCTCACTTGGCATGTCCGGCTCATCCTGACCGAAGACGTTTCTTCCAGGAAAGAAATGTTTTTCTCCTTTCCCTTCCAATCCTTGTTGCGGCTCCATCTCGGCCGATCATCACTGTTTCCTTTCCTGAATTGCTCGTATTGAGCAACACGGACTCCCAGATCAAACAGATTTGGAAAATACCTATCGTCGAAATGATCTTTAATTTGAAAATGTAGACCATTGAATGCCATCTTTGCAAACTCTGATTCTGGCATTCTTACAAAGCATCGGCTCCTGGCCGTCTTGAATCGATTCAAATATTCCTCGACAGATTCACTCGGTCTTTGCCGATAAAGAGCTAGATCAGCAACCGACAGTTCCGGCTCTGATCTATAAAGTTGTTCGTGAAATTTTCTTTCCAACTCATCCTAGTTTCTGATTGAGTTGGCAGGTAGACTTGTATACCAAATAAAAGCCGTTTTGGTCAACGACGTATTAAATAAATGCAATTTTAGAAATGAATTGGCAGCGGCCTCTCTACATTGGGCCGTGAACCGTGCAATATGTTTGACCGTGTTTTCGGTCTCATCGTCGGAAAATTTATCAAATTTCAGCATTTTTCAATTTGTCGGATATGGATGATCCACATCTATGTTAGAAGGGTAAGGGGATCTAAACACAGGCCGCATTGCCGGCCTTGCCCCTACTCCGAACGTATTTCGGATCGCTTCTTCTATTTGTGTATATAGCTCATTATTATTCCCTTGAGGGGGAGCTTGCGCTGGTGCCGGCAAAGGCGGCATCTGTCCAAGATTTTGTCCAGCCGGTATCCCGAAATTCTGTAACGCAGGGTTAATCCCCTGTGCTACGTTATGGGTTTGCCCCTCGAGTCTGGCTCCTCCGTTTTGAAGTTGATATGCCGGCAAAGGTGGTGGCGGCGGTAATCCCCACGCTATTTTCGGCTGCTGACCGGCAGTAACATTTGCCATTGCCGGTCTATAGGCGGCCTGAAATGGTGTCGCCTGTGGCTGTGCAATGGCCGGCGCAATAATAGGGTTTTGCAACGCCGAGGTACCCATGGGCCCTGGTAAGCCTGGGTATTGGTGGTCGTTTCGGGTTAAAAGCTGCCCAATTCGAGCAATATTTTTATTTGATGCCGTGATAGCGGCCAATACTGCGTCAAGTCGGTTGGTACTCCGATGACTGTTTTGGTCTAAGACTTGTAAGACACGAGTCATCTATCCCAAAGCTTGAGCCAAACTTGGCTCTTGGTGATCTGATTGACCATTAGCTTCTACTTCTACCGGCAATACCGCTTGCTGTTCAGGCGCATTCTCAGTAATGCTGGCCTGGTCATTCCCCGAATTTTGAGGAACGACTCGATTACGGAGATTCATTGTATTATCATCAGCCATAGCTTGAATAAAGCAGTAATTTACCTTGAATTGGACGACGTCCCACCGGGTGTGCCAAAAAAATAATTGTGCTCTATTTTTCCTGGACCGTTGACCGGGTCCAAACCTTCTCGATATGCGTGCGAAAAGATAACACGGCTTTCTGAAATGACCATCGAAATGTGCGCCCTAGACTATATCAAACGATTCGGCTGACGAGGGATCAGATCAGCCGAGTTCAGATAACCACACATAATATTTGGGTCGGCTGATGAGCCGAGCGAGTATACACACAAGGCGATTTGTGTCGGCTGATGAGCCGAAAGAAAATTCTATATATATATATATATGTGGAAATGGACTATTTACAAGAAAATAAATCAATTCTAATCTACTTCTAAAAAAGACAGTAAATGCTGGAAAAAAAGATTACAAGTAGGCTACTCCTAGAAAGTAAGAGAAATAAAGCAGGAATTGAATGGTCTTCTTGTTTTTCAAAGGAAAAAAGATCTCATCCTCAGGCGTTTCCTGTTTATTTATAACATCCGCCTAAGGTCTTTAGTTATTTCCATGATCGGCCACTTCCTCTTTTCTTGGACCACTCCTGGCCGTCCTTAACCGCAAGCGGTTTCAACAACCGTCTTTTGGTCTCTGGTGCGTGTTTCCAACACCCGGTTTACCTTTCTCTTGTAATCGCTCTATGCACCGGTCTCATATGATAACACGATTTTCGAGGCGTCAACAGAGAGATAATAGTTTGCCTTTTGCTTTGCCAAGAAGTAAAATAGTTATCAAGAAGAAAGTAGTAGCCTGTTGTGGAATGTCTTAAGTGGGACATCAGCCTAATTGGCACCAAAGTAGCCAGTCAGTTGGAGAATACAATTTGCAACAAATGCTAGCCATAAAATAAAGTACCCTTGACATAGCCTAAGATGTGAGGAACTGTAGTATAGTGAATAGAGTGTGGAGCAGCCATAAATTGGCCTACTAAATAAACAGCATATGTAATATCAGGATGTGTAATAGTAAGATATACAAGACTACCAACTTACTGCCTATAGCGAATAGCATCAAGCAAAGGTTTGCATTTGAGACTTTCAGCTTGAATTTTGGCTCCAAAGG